>NW_023590909.1:2316909-2339187 GCF_014843425.1 Jatropha curcas
TGAGAAAGATTGCTGGTGCCATTCTGTTTTATTCGACATTAACGATTCAAAACTTACCCCTCTCGAGGTATTAATTAATTAATTTGGTGTTTCATTTCAATAAATTTTATTAATTGCCTATTTTTTTAATTCTATTATTTCTTGGTTGCAGCTCAATACCGATACCTGGTGCTCATCAGGAGGTCTTGACATTGAAGGTACCTTGGTAAGCACCGGAGGATTTCAAGGGGGTGCAAATACTGTCAGGTACCTTGGCACTGCTGAAGGCAGCGACTGGAGAGAGTACCCAACTGCTCTTGCGGATCGTAGATGGTATGTGAATACAACTCTAATATTTTGGGGCCAAAAGAACGATAAAAGATTTATGTACTAGATTAACAAAACTATGCTTAATTTTTGTAATGTCTCGTTTTTCAGGTACTCAACACAGGCAACATTGCCAGATGGCGCATTTATCGTCGTAGGTGGTCGTGATGCTTTTAGCTACGAGTACATTCCCAAGGAAGGACAATCCAATCCTAAACCTTTCGCCTTCGAATTCCTCCGCCAAACCAGTGATCCAGAAGAAAACAATTTGTACCCATTTGTCTATTTATCCACTGATGGCAATGTCTTCATCTTTGCCAACAGTCGTTCCGTGTTGCTCAGCCCTACTACCAACCAGATTGTCCGCCCTACTACCAACCAAATTGTCAAAGAATTCCCAGAACTTCTTGGTGGTTCCCGTAGCTATCCCGCTAGTGGAGCCTCCGTGCTCCTCCCAATCAAAATCCATTCCCAGGATCCCAAAGAGACTCTTCCAGCTGAAGTCTTGATTTGCGGTGGCTCTGCACATAAAGATTCATATTCCAAAGCCGAAAAACAAATCTTCTACGAAGCGCTTGAAGATTGTGGAAGAATGAGAATCACAGCTAAAAATCCTGTTTGGAAGAGAGAGCTTATGCCAACTCCTCGTATTATGGGCGATATGATGATTCTTCCAACTGGTGAAGTCCTTATCGTAAATGGTGCTAAAAGAGGAGCTTCTGGTTGGGGTTTTGCTCGCGAACCTAATTTCACTCCAGTTTTGTATAGCCCAAGAGCTAAAAGAGGAACAAGATTTACTGCACTAGCACCATCCACCATACCCAGAATGTACCATTCAACCTCCACTGTTTTACCTGACGGAAAAGTCCTTATCGCCGGTAGCAACACAAACAATGGATATATTTACGATGCTATGTACCCTACTGAGTTGCGTGTGGAGAAATACTCACCACCTTACTTAAACGCCGCCGTTATACAGAAGAGACCAGAGATTGTGACCTTCAATGAGAAAATGACTTATGCTCAGAATATTGATATTGAAGTCAAGATAGCTGGTGGCAAAGTGGAACAGGGAGATGTGAAAGTTACTATGTATTCTCCTGCTTTTACTACTCATGGAATTAACATGAATCAAAGACTTATCCAGTTGGGATTGAGAGAGGTCGTTCCTGCCAATGGAAACTTCAAAGTCGGAGCCATTTCACCAATTTCTAATAAAGTTGCTCCCGTGGGGTATTATATGCTCTCGGTTGTTTTCCAGGGAGTACCTAGCATTACCAAATGGGTTCAGATCAAGTGAAATAATTCTGCATGAGGATTTTCTTCATTGAAATTTCGTTATAATTGTTTTTATCGTATATTATTCTTTTATTATGTTATGTTATTCTGTAATCTGCATCTTCTTTGATTATAATAAAAACAAGTTTTGCTTGATAATTCTCATCTTCAGCAATTAGTGCCTCATATTCTTTAATTTAAGTACTTCATAATTTTTAATTACCTATTTGAAAGATTTATTAGGCCATTATGATCCATTTATCTAATAATTAACAAAGTATTTTCAAGAAAGTTTTTTTCTTTATCATATTTTTCAGCCAACTTGCTTTTTCTTTTTGTTTTTTTTATTAGTAATGGTCCCTCGTTAAAGAAATTGTTTTTTATCCTCTTCGCAATAACTCTAAGAAATTGATTAGTAAAGTGTTTTCAAGAAAGTTTTTGTGATTAGCGATGTGTTTTTTCTTAACAGTTTTCCTTCTATCATATGTCAATAATCCTTACCTTTTATAACAAATAATTGAAATTAACATTTTCTAGAAAATAAAAAAAAATGCAAAGATGCAAACGAGGGTCTCCCTAGCTTGCGAGTTGGATAGTCTCGCCTGAGTGTCGAGTTTTGCATTGTTTTATCATAGCTTCTAGTACATCTCGATCCTCTGATATTCATCAGAGGCTGGTTCGACTTTCAATCAGAGAGGAGGAAGAGGGAGGTTTGGAAGTGGATGAGAATGGTGTGGACAACGAACAATCTAAACCTGACTACACACTGGTAGGAAGGTTCCCAACTGATAGAAACATGAACTTTCTTGCAATGAAACAAACCCTGGCTTCCCTTTGGAAACTGGTCATGGCATCAACATTAGGGAGGTTTCAAAGGACCTATTTCTCTTTCAGTTCCTAGACGCCATTAACATGAATAGAGTTGTGGAAATGAGCCCCTAGACATTTGATCAACATCTTCTCCTATTTGAAACTCTGGGGTTAGATGAACAATCGCATAATGTGTCACGCCCGACTCTAATCACTAGAGGAATTGTCCGCTTTGGATCAAGTCAAATCCCCATATAAGATTGGCAAGACCCGCACGGTTTTATCTCGTAGGTGAAATGAGAAACTTTCCAGGAGGTCACCCATCTTAGGATTTCTGTCAACTCTAATCACTAGAGGAATTGTCCGCTTTGGATCAAGCCAAATCCCCCATATAAGATTGGCAAGACCTGCACGGTTTTGTCTCGTAGGTGAAATGAGAAACCTACCAGGAGGTCATCCATCTTAGGATTTCTGTTAAGCGAGCACGCTTAACCCTGGAGTTCTTCCAACTCTCCAGCCATTCCACCAAAAGGCGCTTAACCCTGGAGTTCTTCCAACTCTCAACCCTGAGGGGTCACCGCACCCCTGAGAAATATCAAAAGAAGAAAAAAATTATATTGTCCCTTCCAAAAATGGCAAAATTGCATTTTTGCAATTTCTTGTATTAACTATTTTATACTTTTTCGTCTGTCACAAATTTTTTAATATTTATTGTTCACTTAAGTGATTAGATTTCAACCCATAGTAACCAATAATATTTTTTTTATATAATTAGAATGCATAATTCCCTCTCGAACCATAGAGAGTAAAGGTTTTTGACCCTCCAACAAAATGTACTTCCTGAAGATTGAAATTTTATGCTCATCCTTACGAAAATTAAAGTTGTTTACCACCTCAATCACTGTATCGTTGATAAGAAATATTAATATATAAATTACAAAGAATATTCATGAATTAATCTAATAATTGATTATTAAGAAAGCATCTATTTAGAATAGACATTAAACTGCTACATTTATTCTTCCTCGTCTCTGTTTAATGGAACTAAAGGTTGAGAAAGTGAAAGGACACTCCTTCCCCTACATGTATTGATGTGTATATATATATATATATATATATAAGAAAATGCATAACAAATATTTCTTTATTTATTATTATAATAAATGACTGCCTAATAATAGTAATAAGTGAAACGTACGTACTATTTTACTTGTATATCTATATTTGTCATGTATTCCCATATTCAATATCTTCACATGCATAAAATCTACCTTTAAAAATCAACGTGAGCCACTAATTTTGCTTTGGATCTCCAGGCTCATTTTTGCTCATGCTAAAATTTAATTAATACACAGCTAGTGTTTGGTTGCAAGGTAGGATTATACTCTTATATGGCTTAGCTAACCT
Source organism: Jatropha curcas (assembly GCF_014843425.1). The sequence goes on from NW_023590909.1 coordinate 2,320,711, forward strand.
AACCACTTTAGTTTGGATAGAGAGCTTATACTTCTTTGTGTCTTTTGCTTCAATTTCACTTGACATAGGAAAGATCTTTTAATTATAAAGGTATTGTTTTCAAATGATGAACAAATCATGAATTGAAAGATAGAATCCAAGATCAGATTGCACAGGGAAAAGTTTAATTATTGTTAATTAGTAATTACATAAGGAAATTACCAAACATCATATTATAATTAGTTAATTAATTAATTACATATCCAGAGAGAAAGTGCTTACTCAATTTAGGGTTCTTAGCAAATCCACATGAGTTGTTGTTGTAGTAGCAGAAGCAGCAGCAGAAGATTCATAGAATAAACTTGATGTCATTAACCCAGAAGAGGAGCAACTCTCCAATATTTGGGGAATGAAAATATCATCAAACAACTCCAGTGGAGGAGCATCAGGATCTAGTACTACTCTTTCAAGTTGCTCGTGGTCTTTAAAATCCAAAGTGGGGACCACCTCCACCAGTGCACGATCATCATCATCATTGTTTCTTGATGCATCTGGGTCCGTTAGATTATCACCATCATGATGATAACGATCAAGAAACCAGCTAGTTGGGTCTGCAGGCAGTTCAGAATCTTGGCCAGTGAGTTCTTGCACCAAAGCCCTAAATTGAGAAGCACTGGTTTTGAACTTGATAGGGTTAGTTATGTAAACAACTTTCATAGGCTGTTTCTTGACTTTCTTGATTCTTTTGGGAGCTCTTTTCTTGTTTTCTTGCACAGTTGCAGTAGTAGCAACCATTAGACTATCCATGGATAAGCTTTTTTAAGCTGAGAAGAGAAGCAACAAACAACTTGCATAAATAATGATAATGATCGAAAGCAAGTTGAAGAAAGAGAGAGAGATGGTACTGTTCTGAGGCTGCAAAGAGGTTTTATGAGAAAGAAAAAGGTGAGATGGACATCAGAAAAATGGGGAAGCCTACAAAAGTGAACGTTTTGATTACGGTAATACAAGAAACGAGAAATAATGGATTTGGGAGATACTTTTCCCAGCCGCGCTGCAAATCGCGTCTTTTTTACGCTCCTCAAATTAACTAATATTCGAAGGAATTATTGTGGTTCTTTTCTTGTTGTACTTGTACGAGATAATATTATCCTTTCAGTCACTTGTACTGTTATTATTTTATAATATAATATTTGGAAGACGACCAATAAATCCTCTGAATACTTTATTTTTTAATATTCTTTATAATGGAAGAAATTCTTAATTTCTATTTGGTCTACTAAAAAGTATTATTTGAATAATTAATTTGAAAAAATTATAAAAAATACTCTTAAAAGTTAAAAATTAAAAAAAAAGTGCTAATTAGTAATTACCACACAAATGCATGAAAAGATTTTCATAAATATAAATTTTAAAAAACCGTGTATCTATATAAATATATTTTGAGTCCTAAAAATTTATGTCGAATCATTTTAAAGTATTAAGATGTTTATGTAGCAATATTAATCTATTGTGTTGAAAATGATTTTTATATTTGAAATAATTTATTTTAATATTATTAATAAAAAAATTAATTAATATTATTAATATTTTTAGTTTTTTTTAATTTTTTATGTCAAATAATTTTTTTTTAACCGGTCTTCAAAATTTAAAATTTAAAATTATGCGATTAGCCGGAAAACCGATCGGAACCGTCGGTTTTATAATCGGATCGGAACCGGAACTGGAACCGTAACCGTACGGTTCCAAACCGGAACCGGAACCGCCGGTTCTGGAACCGTGGCCAAGCCTATTTACGGCTACAAAAACATGTTAAATAACCTTTAAAAAAGGAGGGAAAAAAGTTTAAGTAAGAACTACTAACCCCATTAATGGAAATAGTTGAAATGTAGAAAATTTTGAACTTAAAAAAAATAATATATTTAAAAGCAGGAATCAATATACTTTTGTCAAAAATACAAAAAAATATAATGATACAACTTATATATAGTACTAAAAAAGTTAAAGTGTTTATTGAGGGTAAATAATTTAAATTTTTTTTAAAAAAAGTGCATTACTATATTATTTGAAAAATAATAATAAATGGAAATGTATAGATGGAAAACATTGAAAATACATTAATAGTTGTTCAAGAAAAAGTTTATTATTTTATAAATTTGAGAGTAAATATTTATTAAAAAGCAATACATTGTTACATTAATTGAATAATTTGTTATTATTAAACTTTATCATTTTTTAAAAAATAATAATAAATAATAATTACTTAAAATTCATTAACACATTAAATAATTAAATCAAATTAAATTAAAAATATTAATTTAAAATAACTTCAAATCAAATCAAATAAATTAATATATTAATTCATTAAATAATTAAATTAAATCGTGTCAGTACCAAATTGAAATGACAAGTTCCATGTGTCACATGTCAGTAACAGTAATAGGATTAGGAAGTTCGTTCCTTCCGACTACACAAACAACTGTCAGTGGGCAACACTAATAGTAACAATATTATATAAAAGTCTGACCTTATTTGATTGTGATATGACGTGGAACCGTATTGTCTTTTCCTTGGAATATCATTTTTTGGTGTTTATTATTCAGTAATTTCGTGCCTACCCTACGCACTAACTTCAAATCGTCCGATCTATAAATTTTTTTTAATACCACAAATGTCCCCAATATTTTGGATTAAGAATCATGTTGGTACCGCATCAGATTTATAAGGAAAAAAATTTTCTGCCACTAGAGAGAAAAGGGGTACGCCTCCTAGTTTCAGAATTTAATAATACCATTTTCACAAATTATCAATTTTAATATATATATATATATATAAATTTAGTAGGTGTTTGGTTTCATGTTTTTGTTTCCAATATAGCTATTTTCTCATCTCCTTTAGGAAGTTGAAAAAACATTAACAATTCGTAAATTATATATGAACAATTCGCTATCATAAATAATTAAATAAAATGGACTTTTAGTCACTCTTACCCTCGACAGAATTTTTAATTTCGATCGAATTTATTAATTTTAACCAAATTTATTAAATTTTATATAACCGGCTAAAATTAGAAAAAAGCAACAGCCTAATTAGAAATTTAATTTATAATTTTTCTAAAATGGTCCTGTTTTACAATTCTTGTCTCCCTGCTCATTCCTTCTGTCATCTTATTAGAGTCTCTTTCATTAGCCTTTAATTAAGTCCATCCAAATATGTAATTCTCTGGAACCGGTAATCCTAACCCATGTCCTTTCATCACAACAATTTGTCTATTTTCCATAAAAATATCACAATCAAAATGATTTTCAAATTTCATTTATCTATTTGAACAGAATAAATCTAGTTACCAAAGAAGCTAAAAGTAATATTTTCATTTATAAATATAAGTTATTTAAAATTGTTTCACGGTGGTTAGAAAATAATCATTTTTTCTAATTGTAATTAAATGTTGAATAGTTAAATTAAATTATTTTTTAAAAAAATTATGGAAATAATTATTATATTTAACATAAATAAAGATAAATTTGAAAAAATTTTATTAATTACTCTCATATATTCTCAATATAAAATATTCAATTTCCAACACAAAATGGAATGTTCGATGACTACTATTGGGCCTATAGATGGTTGATCAATTTAGGAAAATCCATATACCCCAGCTGCCCAAGCCCAATTTTGATCAAGTGGACCTAATTGAGAAAATAGAATCTAAAAGAATCAGGTTTATTTTTTAAAAAGATTTAGGTGCAGTTTATTTTTGTTTGAGTTTTTTTTTTTAAATAAACAAAATATATTTTTTAATGTTTTTTAATTTTTAGAAACATTTTTTTAAAGAAAAATAAATTTTATTAAACACAAATACTAGCTTATACAATTGTGTTGTGCTTTAATTATATATTCCTCTCTTTTCTTTTTTTTTTTTTTATAGGGTTTGATCCGCTAAGATTATCTTTTTCATTATATTCCCTATATATATAATTCTATTATTATTTTATTTAGTAATAGGTTCGATTTGTCTCCTAAATTTAAGAGCAATATATAATTTACGAAAATCAACTTTTTGTATAATTTATCACTGTCAAAATAACATAGAGCTCAATTTTTTATTCTTAAAAATAAAAAAATGAATAAAAATATCACACACTGTCATAAAAAGTAATATATTTACTCTTGATTATCCAAGTAAAATTATAATTTTACGCTTGTGAAACCACATATAAATATATAAGTTTTAAGCTGGCTGACTGTGAAGCCCAGCCCAAGACGCTATATAACTGTGAAGCTCAGTCAAATAGAAATATTAATTTGAAAAATAATAATTTTGTTAGTAATTATTTTTCTGAAGTCAATAAAAACTAAATATAATATAAACATAGTGGAGATGTAATTTAGTCGGTCTTTTAATTTATAAGATGAATAAAAAATCTAGAATTAGGATTATTTCCGACCACAATAGTTTTCAAATACAATATAAATACAAATCAACTATTTGTTTTTTACTAAAAAATAATATATTGATAAATATAAAGGGAACTAACAGAAAAAAAAAAATCATTAAAATAAAATTAAAAAAATAATATAAGGTTTTTTGTTTTTTTTAAAGAAAAGTTTCTCTAAAACAATAAGTGGAGAGTGGAGAGTTCTAGAATGTTAATAAACCAAATTTGAATTTTGTTTTGTTTTAGACAAAAGTGCGTTCTTTCGGGAGGAAAAGAGTCAAAGACTATGACTCTCCACTATCTTCCAAGCTGGCGGCGTAGGAAATAGAAAATTTAGAAAATAAGAATATTCGTTGTATCTTATCAATTTGTAAAGAACAAAAGTGTAGAAAAAGTATATATTTTTTTGAAATTGTTTAACAAAATGAGGTATATTTTCCATTACATCAGTAATTATTCCAATAATGTTCAATTTACTCTCAATTTAGAGGTAAAAACTAATTTTTAATTATTTACCACCTCAGCTTTGCATTAAATTATTATTTTATTTAATATTGAAAAGAAAATTTTGACGTAGATAGATCTATTGCTACGCCGCATTTATCATTGGGTTATGTTTTGACGAGCTTTTGTTTTAGAAGTTTGAAATTCTTTTTTTTTTTTTTAATAATCTATAATAATTGAGGCATTACTTAATTTTTGGACTATTGTTGAAATATAACTTTTAAAAAGGAGATGAGAAACTTCGTGTGACGTTTCTTCAAAAGCCATTTTATAATCTCCAATTATTCATATTCCATGCTCTGCCCTAGGCATTTTATTACACTGGAGATTTGAGGACCTTACCTAACCCTTAACATGGTTTGACTTGGACTCTCTTTGTAATTTTCCTTTTCAAGTTCTTGTTATTTATAATTTAATAATCACCAAATAGATAATAAAAAGGAAATTTTATTACTACGTCCTTATATCCACAATACCTTATGAAATGATCAAATAGAAAATTCACTTCCCTATGTCCACAATACGACCATTATAATTTGCAAGACATAATTAGTCCGTCTTGTGATATAAATTAAAATTTCTTTATAATTACATTCAATTTTTACATATTTTTTATTGAGTATTTTATGAAATGATGAAAATATTTATTCTATTTTTAAAAATATAAAAACAGACTGATTGTGTATAGGGATGAATTAATTATATCTTTCAAACTACAGGGACTGAATTATAATTTTCATGATATAATATTTTAATATTTTTTTATTAACTTAATGGAAAATATATAAAAATTGCAGAAAACGATGCAGTAATAAAATGAAAGCAAAATATGGAGAAAAATTAGTTATTTTTTTAAAAGACAGATCATTTCGCAAACCAGTACTAGAGCTGCTCGTACTGTGCAGCCTATGTTTTCTCGCTGCCATTGGACCTCCTACGTGGGTAAAAAAAAAAAAAAAAGTTACAGTACTCGCAGTAGAGAGCGGCACAGAGAGAATCCATTTTCACAAAGTAAATACTAGTAAGTAATTTCTCTGTGCATATAAAATATATATATAAAACCAAAAAGTCAAAATTTCCCAGTATTTATCTTCAATCAGCCTCTTCTGGTTAGGGTTTTCTCTGACTCTGGTTTTCTGTTCATATCAGCTTTGGGATTTGCTCAACTAGTCTTAGATTAGTGTTAGAAACACTTTTGTTTCAGTTTTTACTTTACTGGGTTGGTGTTGTGCGTTTGTATTAGCTTAAGACCAGAGTCCTGCATAGAAATTTTTGTTGGTGGATTAGGTGCTTTAAGTTTCTTTAATTTTTTTCTTATTTGCTTTCACTACCTTCGGTTGCGGACAAGCTTGAAGGTGGCTTTGTTAGTTCATAGTACTTGAGTTTTAAGGTTAATTTTGTTAGTTTTAAGGTGTTTTTGCTCTGTAAGGAATTTCAAGGTCTCTGCAATTGTTAGGAATAGCCGAATAGGCGGTGATCTTGTAATACTTTTTTGGCTTTTATTTTGTGGAGCGGTTCCATTTGTGTAGTGGGATTCTGTTGGTTTTGAAAAGGGTCTGCTTGGTTGAATAAATTTGGTGGCGTTGCTGGTGGACGTGGAGGCGGCGGCGATGATGTTGATTCATGGGTACTAGAACAGTGAAAGTTAGTGCTCAAAATGATAATAATTCACTAACCGAGATGCCGAGTTTCGTTCCTCCAATAACAACTTCCAATTCCATGTAAGTTTTCTGTTATTTATTTTTAATTTTTTTAAAGAAGGTTTTATGTTACGAATTTTCAGTTCAGCCTGTGGTTTTATTTCTACAGTTCTTATTAAATGCTCCCTTTTTGAGTATTTGGCTTCTTGGTTGTTGTGACAGTTATAGTAAAGTGGTTGGGATGTAGCTTTGCACCTTTGAATTATAACTTGTACTCGTAAGTGAAAAATTATTCATGCCTAGTTGAAGGACAAGTGTTTTTTTCTGGTTGTTTCCTAAAAAATAGAAGAACTTAAATCTGCAATTGTGATTTTTGCATCATGTTATGGACCCGGGTTTTTAACATGTTCCGTGTATTCCCAGTGTTGCTACTTGGGTGGACATTTTTGGTAAGCATATTAATTTCTAGAACTTGGATAAAATTTGGGAGACTATGGCACCGACACAGTGGCTCGGGGAAGTAGGGTGATATAGATGATTTTGTAAGGTTTTGTTTGTGTCAAGCAATGAGTTTTATGTATTCTGCAGCTGTTGTTGGTAAATTCAAAAGGACAAAGAGTAATAGAGATATAATAATAGTTAAGTATCTATCTTGTAGTGCATGCAATTAAGACTGAGGTTCCCACTTGCCCATCCTTTCCTTAGAACTATCTATCCTGTTATATTGGATAATTGCAATTATTTCATGCATAGGTCTCCAAGATCAAAAACAGCATTTTAAATGACAGAATTGGGGTTTGAGCATTTTTATTCCTTTCTTTTCCCCCCCTCTCTCTCTCTCTCTCTCTCTCTCTCTCTCTCTCTCTCTCAATTTTTTTTGGGGGTGGTGGTAGGGATGTGATTGATAGGTAAAGCATCTTTTGGTGATTCCCATTTCACTACCTTTTTTTTGTATCAATTTATTTCCTTCATCTTGTATTTTTTGCAATTTGTGAGTTCCACCTTTAGTCAATTAGGATATCAGGTTGACAAGTTATATCCTTAAGAATTTACATTGAAGTTTGAACTTTGTAGTGTTTTGAAGGTTCTGTCAGAGGTTCTGGTTAATATGAGGTTCAAGTTCTAGTGTTAAGCTATGTTTCCCTTTTAAATTGTCAATATTAGTGCTGATACTTCTATTATCATATGGTTTTCAGGGGCACAGAAGGAAATAATATTCGTTCATCTCGAATTTCGGATTTTGGGACACTTGAACAATCCCTTGGATTTCGCATAGAAGATGCTGTTGATATGAGCAGAAGTATGTAGTTCCCCCCCCCCCCCCCCCACAGAAGGAAATAAATATTCGTTCACTCGATTTCGGATTGGGGACACTGAAACAAATCCCTTGGATTTCGCCATAAAGATGCTTGATTATGAGCAGAAGTATTGTAGTTCCCCCCCCCCCCCCCCCCCGCCCCCCCCCCCCCCCTCCCCCCCCCCTCTCCTCCTCTTCCTCCTTTCTCCTTTCTCGTGGAGCTTATTGTTCAACTTTAATTTTGTTCATGAGCTTTGGTTCCTTTTGAAGCATAGAGAAACTTAGCATGTTAAACAATCATTTGCAGCATAGTAGAGTTCATCCCCTTTATTTCTTGAGTTTAGATTATGAATACAATGTGTTGTAACTCCCATGATAGTTCAATCAGCGTGGACTCATTTTCTGTGCAACAATTTTCACACGTTTGATGTTCATTTGTATTCTTGTAAACAAATCATGACCATCATTATCACATACTTGCATGTGGTTGTGACGAGTCATTCAGACCCAATAATTCCAACTTGCATGTTAGTTAGTCTACCTATCTTTATGTTGCTTTGACTGTTATGTGATTTTGTTTCAAATCTTCTTATTTTTTTCTTCTTGGTCAAACAAGTTGTTTGGATAATATTCTTCAGCGAGCTCTTATTTTTTTCTTCTTGGTCAAACAAGTTGTTTGGATAATATTCTTCAGCGAGCTCAAACAAGTTGTTTGGATAATATTCTTCAGCGAGCTCTTATTTTTTTCTTCTTGGTCAAACAAGTTGTTTGGATAATATTCTTCAGCGAGCACTAGATTCTGTCATTCTGATCCATCCTTCTCAATTTCGTAATTATTGTCTTTCAGATCCTATATTTAATCAATTAAAATCAAGCAACCAGGCTATAGGTGCTGATGTCCAATTTGGCATTTTGAGTAAGGTAAATCTTTATCTTTCTCAACAGTTGTGCATTTTTATATTTATGAATTTCAAGTTACTTAACAATTCTCTCTCTCTAAATTCCTCTTGGAGATTCAGTCACTTGCATCCTCAGATATAAATCTGTCTGCTGCTGTTATGGGTAGCCAAACGGTACCAATACAGAAAGAACCACAATCAAGTTCAGTAGCTATGCTTGGCAGCCACCGTGAGAATTGGGGAGAGACCAATGTGGCAGATGGCAGTCCTAGAACTGATACCTCAACCGATGACACAGATGAGAAACATCAAAGGGTGAAGTCTCTTTGTTCATCATTCAGAATATGCTTCATTGGTGGAAAATATTCATTGATTTATGCTCTCTCTCTCTCTCTCTCTCTCTCTCTCTCTCTCTCTCTCTAGATATTGAAAATTGAATTTTGCTTTCAACTGAATGCAACTCTTTCTTCTCATAAAGATATTTTCTTTTCCTGTAGAAGTCAAACTGTTGATAAGTGATGTGTTATGATTTAATTATTCCATGTGCAGTTTGAAAGAGGACAATCAACTGCGGTTGTGGCATCTGATTCCAGTGACAAATCAAAGGAAAAGGCTGGGGATCAAAAGGTTAAATACTTCAAACTTATTTTGTTCATAAAGCCACTGCTTACATGATTATTTTTATCCATTACTTTTAAGAAATATGTTCTTTATCATTATTATTTGCAGACATTGCGCAGACTTGCTCAAAATCGTGAAGCTGCTAGAAAAAGCCGGTTAAGGAAAAAAGTAGGGTCTTATGTGATTTTAGTTGCATCTCTTTTGCAGATTTCTGACTGTACAAATTGTTGTTAAAAGTACAGATGAGTATATTTTCATGATCTAATATACTTGTACTGTAACTCCTTTTCTGACTGGGTCCCTTTAAAGGCATATGTGCAACAATTGGAGAGCAGTAGGCTGAAGCTAACCCAACTAGAGCAAGAGCTTCAAAGAGCCCGCCAACAGGTTTGCCTATTGCTTTTATGACGCAGATTATTAGTTACTTTGTTTTCCATTTTCTGTTGGATAGAATTACGTGTCATGTTTGATGCTTTTTAATCAGCTTTATCGAATGTAGGGCATTTTTATTTCGAGCTCAGGAGATCAATCCCATTCCATGAGTGGAAATGGTACTTCATCTCATTTTAGTCCTTTTTTTTTATAATTTTTTTATAGATGTGAAATTTATCATGATAATGATAGTCTGGTGAATATGAGTTCACTCTCTTTTTGTTGTCGAGTGTATGGCATCCAGGAATTCTACAAATCATAGCATTTCGTTTGATTCTTGAGCAACTTTTATATGATTGATGTTTTTGTTTGAGCTTTATTTCTGATTTCCCTCTACCATCTTTATGTTTCTTTCTGTTTCTGTGTTTTTTCTTGACTCTTGATTGCTGGATGCTAGTAATGCTATATTATTACATTATAAATCCTTAATTATGAAATGTTCTTTTGTCCTTGCATTATTGTACAGGTGCCTTGGCATTTGACGTAGAATATGCACGGTGGCTAGAAGAGCACAACCGGCAGATAAATGAACTGAGAACTGCAGTCAATTCACATGCAGGAGACACTGAACTTCGTACGATTGTTGACAATGTCATAGCACACTTCAATGAAATTTTCAGGCTGAAGGGCACTGCAGCGAAAGCTGATGTTTTCCACATATTGTCAGGTATGTGGAAGACACCAGCCGAGCGTTGTTTCATGTGGATTGGTGGCTTCCGCTCATCTGAACTCCTGAAGGTGAGTTTTTTCATAGTGTTTCCTCTATGCTTCTATTTTAATTTTATCATAAAGAAATTCTACCTTCCAGCAGCCTGATTCATATTGCTGTGTTTTCTTGTTGACATTTTTTGAATCTGAGTGGTGATAACGTGCATTTTATGGCACTAGAATTAGCATCTTCTGCAATTGCTGTGTTTTCTTGTTGACATTTTTTGAATCTGAGTGGTGATAACGTGCATTTTATGGCACTAGAATTAGCATCTTCTGCATTAGAGTTCATTTATCTAAATTCTGAACCTGGTTGATTCAAATTGGACTCCTTTTGGAACATTGATTTTTTTGGTCTAGGAGTATCGTTGAAGAACAAAAGTGTAGGGTAGAGTAGAAAATATTTTCTCTTTTCATATGCTTGTTAGCTAGGATGTTAATTGAAACTCGAATGGAAGAATGAACATCCCATTACGACTTAATACCACGAGATTATGCGGATTGCCACATTATTGTGTGAGAAATATTATTTTTCTTTGTGGTGGGCCATATAATATGTCTGCATCATGTCTGAGGAGGAGCTGGTGAGTTGCACACTTGCACCTTCACTTAATACCACTGTGTTTTTGTTTGCTTAATGTTACCAGTGTTGGGTTTTTTTTTTTTTTTTTTTTGGGTGTGTCAATCGTGTGTGTGTGTGTGTTGTGTGCAGGGAATTGGTTCTGGTAAAAGGATATATTATGCTTACTTTTTCTACCCTCTTGCTAGTCGGGTTATATTTTTTCCCTTAACATTCTGGCTTTTGCATGAAAAACCTTGGGGATCCAGTTTCAAACTCTAGCCAACAGGGATAAGAATATAGGTAGACATCCAAAAATACTTTTGTTATCATAAGCAAGCCTTGGATTTTCTATTTTCCTGATTTAGTTCTGGAATGTTGATTTACCATTTTTTTAGATTAGGAAAAACGCTGAAACAAATATTTTCTGCATTCATCTAAACATTGTAATGCCCACTGCCTAAACATTGTAATGCCCACTGCACAAACCAGTGGTTCAGAATTTTGTGATTGCTGAAGTATTTAATAGTTGACCTTCATCCAACTTCTCTGTTGAATTAACTTCTTATAGTTTCCTAATTGTTATTTGCCTTCTCTCTCCGTCCTTTTGGATTAAAAGAACGCATTTCATTTTCTGTTTCTGAACTGAACTGGAATTTCTGAAATTGGTTTAGCTTCTTGTGAATCAACTGGAGCCTCTAACTGAGCAACAGTTGATGGGCATCTACAACTTGCAACAATCATCCCAACAGGCAGAAGATGCTTTGTCACAAGGAATGGAAGCACTGCAGCAATCCCTGGCTGAGACATTGGCCAGTGGCACCCCTGGTTCGTCAGGTTCTTCTGGCAATGTAGCAAACTATATGGGTCAGATGGCCATGGCCATGGGAAAGCTAGGAACACTAGAGGGGTTCCTTCGCCAGGTATTTTTCTTCTAGAGTTAGTCATGTTTTTCTTTCTCTATGTTCGCCATTGAGGGTTACCAGAAATCTTGGTCAAGTGTGTGTGTGGATCCTTGAAATTTCAAATTAGCTTTTCCAGTGTTCTGGGCTGAGCAAAATGATTGATTATATTAATTTTCTTATTCTAATCCCATTTAGGATTTCATTTTATTAGTCTAGTATGCACGTACAAATCAATATCCTGTAGATTTTGAAGTTAAGTCATAACTCTTGAGGATACTGTGCTTTAGTTTCTTTTATTCAACACTTGTAACTTCTGTTAGGAGTGAATGTGGAAATAAATGCTTGGTTTACAAGAATTAAGAGAGAAAAAAGACGAAGAAAGAAAAAATTCAAAACAGTGAATAAGTAGAAATGAACCCTCTCCCCTTCTGCAGAAAGAGGGACAAAAGAACTTGAGAAATATTCCCCTTCTGCAGAAAGAGGGACAAAAGAACTTGAGAAATATGATTACTAAACCCTTTTTCTTTTCTGGCAAAATTGGTTGGCACCCTTCAATTTTTATCAAGCATGAGTTATTTTTTCCCTTTTTTCCCCATGTTTTTCCATTCATGTTATATTATGACCATATGATATGTTGAGGTCTTTTGATATTTTGAAATTGGTTTAGATTTTGCCTAGGTCGTATACCATGATTTGTGGATAAAGTCTTGATTTTGGTGTTTTCTGTATATAATATTTTTATGCATGGATAGTGTTTGTCTCGCTCTGAGGATTTATTAGTGTGGTGTTGGAAATAACCCATAACTCTAGGGGCTTGAAAATTGAAGTCACCGACAACTATTTCATTCTTTTAAAAAAAAAAAAAAAAGAAAAAAAAGAAAAAAAAAAGAAAAAAAAAAAAGACTTGAATCGAAACGACTGTACCAAATTCCTTGTTAAAAAAACCTATTTTTGGAAGTCAGTGGATTGGACTAATGAGGATGAGAAACAACCTCAATAATGTGAAAGAGAACAACTCAATTATGTGAAATTCAGGTTTGGATGGTGGGCTTTTTGTTGGAGGAATTTGAAACCGATCTTCTTTCGTTTAAGTTTAATGAGGGTTACAGTGCATGGGTTTTTATGGCTGATTAAACTCATGAAGGGGGGTTTAGAATTAAGAATGTGGACAGAAAATTGTTTTCAGTTTTAGATAACTGTGGAGAAGGTAAATTTTCAAATCCACTAGATTAGTTTAATTTTTATATTTCTCTCCTCATAAGTTCAAATATTCATTTATGTAATCTTTGAACTTTGGGGATTTTGAGTTTCAAGAATTGACTGTAAAACAAGGGTGAATTTGCTGGAGCGTACTAATCTTTAGTATACAGAATTCTGTTTGATAAACTGAATGATTGCAGCCCATGTATATTTTATCATCCTGATCATCAGTCATCTTTCCTGCTTCTATTGCTTTGTTGGCTTGCAGTTCAGTTGCTTATTGTTACTATAATTTTTATCCTTTGACAATTATCAGGCTGATAATCTGAGACAGCAGACTCTTGAACAAATGCATCGTATATTGACAACCAGGCAGTCTGCTCGTGCTCTTCTGGCAATAAACGATTATTTCTCCAGGCTGCGAGCCTCTCTTTCTCCAGGCTGCGAGCCCTTAGTTCTCTCTGGTTGGCCCGTCCACGGGAATGAGAGCAGTAGATTACCTCTCTGGAAAGTTCTTCCGGATGTTGACTCCGTGACGCACCTAATTCTTTTAGTTTTCATGATAAACCATAATGCTCCCGAGTATTCGGGTCTTCTGAAGCCGTCTGGCTTGACCATTCTGGTGCAGTAAGGTAATGGCTATAGTTATAGGTCCACACTGCAGCTGTAAAATCAGGTATGTCTTGTAGAGATGTATGGTTATTTCTTGTGTTGTAAAACATTTAGTGCCAATAATTTGATTGAAGTTTGACGTTTGTTAGAAGTGATAAACGGACGATAGAAGTGGTACATGTAACATAGCTTACAACTATCAATTTGTATACTAAAAAAAAAAAAAAAATCAGCAGAATCAGGGTGTAGTTACCTTTGGATGTTTCAGATTTTTCTTTGATATGTACATGTTTATTTTGATAAAATTATTGAATATGTGATTGATGTCAATTATACAAAACCAAAAGTCAAAATAATGTGATTTGAAAACATTTTACAGTTTTATAGTTAAAAATTGATAATGGATTAGCTGCTGCTAAATTTCTACCGAGTTCAGAACATTTATTAGGAATATGAATATTTCAAAAGTTGTATGAAGGACATTAAAGTCATTCATCTTTTGCTTCACAATTCATGATTTTTACATGCGTGAATTTTTTAATCTGTATGGCTTCTGATTGACAATTTTGCAAAGAAACCTTTTAACCCAACTCGACCTTCAGCCAGGAGTTGGTTTCCTAGAAAAATGAAAACAACTTTCTTTTCTCCAGTTAGAACTATTTGCAGGTCCCATTTCCCAGCAAATTGAGCCTTGCGTTATTAGCTCTTTGATTCTTACGGTTCGTTTCTGAAGCAGCTTTGAGACTATCTTCTATTAATTTAAATTGTGCATTTTTAGTGTTTGTTCGGACTAGCTGTTTTAGTAGCTGTTAGCTGTTTTAATTAGTTGTAGGTGTTTTAGTTAGCTGGAAGATGTTAGCAGGTAAGGCTGTTAATTGTTTAAATAATGGTTAGAGCGAAGGTGTTTGATGAAACAAGGATTTGATGGAACCATAAATTTACAAATGACAAAAACGGACATTGAAAATTAGTGATCACTTTATCTCCAACTTTGTTCGCTCTTAACTCCATAATTCAATATTTACGTTACAGATATTAGAAAAAATTAATAAAGAAATATTTTTTACCTGCTGGTAAAGAGAAAAAAAAATGAGCAGATGATCTTAAATTGATAATGGTCAATTAAATTTTTCTATAATGACAATTTACTCACTCAGTGTATTAAAGAAAGAATATATGCACGTATACACAAATTTTTTAAAATATGCAAAAAGTGATCCAAACAGAAATGTTATTGTTCTATTTTTTTTTTCCAGTCCTTATTATACATTATTTATTCTTTCGAGTCAAATAGATTTTAAAATAGATAGAAAATAGTTTAAGAAAATTAAAAATGATTAATTATCAAGAGGTCATCTATTTTATTGCAGGAAGATATAAATTTTTTTATTAAGAATAGAACTCTGTTTTGGAATTCAAACATTATAAGCAAAACAAATATATTAAAAAACTCACCATTTGAATTTCAAAATCAACCCTTCTTTAATTAACAAATGTTGTAATTTAATGAATTATGATGTTATAAACCCAAAAAAAGTTTATGCCAAGCTCGATAAATGAAAAATTGCAAAAACAATAATGCTATTGATCTAATTTTGTTTATCTATTATTTAGTTGCAAATTTAAATAAATAAATAAATAAATATAAATAAGTTATTTTAATTATAAAAAAAAAGATTACATAAATAAATGTTATATGCTCCCAAATAAACCCTCAATTTTAAGAAGAGTATACTTTTCTTTTTTTATTATCTACATGTTTATATTTAAAAAATAATTTTAGAAATTTACAATCAAATAATAAATTTTGTTAAATTTTCTTTTCATTTTTTTTTTTGTTTTAGACCACAGTATTCCGAGCCACTGGGCTTAAACTAAATCTGCTTGTATTGGGTCGAGGTAAAGTGGCTCACAATGAGTGTCTTGCTTCATCCATGAGAATCAAACCCTCGGGACCTTACCAAAAGAAAAGAGCGCTGAACCACTTATTCAAACCTTCGTTGCATTAAAAAATGTTAATTTTCGAAATTAACGTATGATTAAAGCTATTTTAGGAATTTCTAAAGGTTTTTCACGAGGTTTTAGTATAAATAATCTCCAATTTCTTCCCTTCTTGATTCCCACTTTATATATAGTATAGAAAATGAAATCTTTATATTGTAGGGATTCAACATTTATTAATTTTCATATTTGTGAGTTTAATGCAAAAAAAAAAATAATAATATATTTTTTTTTTTACTATCAAATATAAATAAGTCAAACTTAAAGATAATAAACACTATTAATAATAAAAAGATTTTATATTATTAAGAATAAGGATAAGATATGTAAAAAAAAAATAGTAAAAAAAGATTGAAACCCTAAACGTCAGTTAAAAATAACGTTTAGGAAATACTTCCTATTAAACTCTGAAACTTACGTATTATATCATTGAACCGAACACAAAATAATTTTAAAAAAAAATATAGTGTTTTGATGGAATTCAAACATTAACGCTATTCTAAATGTTAAGCCCAACACGCATCAACATACGTTGAATGACCTTTATAACATCAATGAAGATCTTTTAGAGGTTGAAAGCTTGTTTATTAATGTCGGTTGAAAAAAAGCTTTATATAATATTACATAATTTCTGAAGGTTTAGTCTTTTATAAGGTTACACACTTCTAACGTTTAGCTTTTGTATTTGATTTGCAAACATTAGTTGATTTATAACAATTAGCTTTTTAAGTAGCGTTTAGCTTTACGTTGTTTAAGCTTTTCATAGAAAACACTAAAAATACACAGATTAGTAGTTTTGACCGGTTAAAAACGCTAAAGAAATACTTAAAAGCTGTTTTTCGAACACAGCTTTACTCTAACGTATTGGTATTATACTTTAGCGCTAACAATAATAATTATTTTTACACATTAAGTTGTAACAAATACTTTTAATCTAAATTTACTATATGAATAACACTTAATAGTGAAAAACAATTACTAAAAACAAAAATACGAGAATAGATTCTACAACAGTAATTAAAATTACAAACTTCAAACAGTAGTCTATTTTCTAGCTTTGATTAACACGATCACTCGACTAAACAAATGATCATTAAATGGAAAGAAGCAGAGCACTAGTAGAACAGTTCTATGGTATCAATTTTTGACGTGTCGAGATTATTGCCACTTGTTCAACCATTGATAAAAGAGAATTCGAGCTTCGAGGTCCAGCTCATTCATCACAGCCGCAAGTCTTCCTGATTAGGGAAAACTATTAGGAATCAAGGAAAACCATAATGGGATGAAAATCATTTGTGCTGTCTTCATTGAGGTTCTCTGTGTAACTGCAGTTTGTTGTAGCTGCAGTACATTCCAAGTCCCAAGCGGCACATTCGAGCATTGTAGGCCTGCTTTGCTGCTTCCCTTCTTCAAACAACTTTCAAATATTTCGCCGAACTTTCTTAGCGAATTAGGGTGAATTTGGCAGCCACATGGAGGATCCAGTGATCTTTTCTAAGGTTTGCCTTGTTTCAGCCCAGGTAGCATACCCCATTAGCCAAGTTCATATTTGAGCTTATAATTGGGGGACGGAGCACAGAGAACTTCAGCAGCATACTTCCGAAGGAGTACACATCAGAATTTAGCAGTTAACTGAAAGTTAACAGGATATTCAGATCCAAGTATATCAAAGACTGGCTATTAGCCCATCTGCAATGTCTGGTATCAGGCGATGACCGGAACTGTGAGAGAGCGAAATCAGAACTTGGCCACATAATATTCGTCGAGCAAGATGTTGTCGACTTCACATCTCGGTGAATGATTTCCAGTCGGAACCCAGTATGCAGATAATGAAGACCTGTAGCTGCACCTATGCAAATTCAAGCCTATGCTTCCAAGTCAATACTTGATGTGTTTTCTTTGATTCTCTTTCCAACTGTAAAGATGATCTCTAAAAGTCCCCTTCTCCATGAACTCATAAACCAGTATGCATTTCTCTCTTCGTCGCAGTACCCGATTAAGGAAACGAGGTGGGAATGGCGATTTTGGATAACACCATTAACCTCCGTTGGAATTCTGTAGACCTTGCCGTTGACTTGGATCACTTCTCTTCACAGCTACTTTCTTTCACTGAAAGTGTTCCCTTATAAACTTACCAAACCCACCTTTCACCAATCAAAAACTTGGTGTCAAAATTCTCTGTAGCAGCCAAATTTCAATGAGAGACAGTTTTAACTGAGATTCAACTTCGGAAGAAGAGCAAGAAGAGTTAAAGTGTATTGCAGTCATCCAACTATTCGGCTTCCTTTCCAACGGAACCTCATCTTTTTCAACCTCTCCTTCTTTACCTTTTCTTCCGTGTCTAAAAGCAAAAACAAAGCCAAAATTATCAAAATTAACAACTAAACTCACACCCCCAATTGAAAAACTGA
Organism: Jatropha curcas; assembly: GCF_014843425.1. The sequence continues at coordinate 2,338,918 of NW_023590909.1, forward strand.
CTATAGAAGACTGTTTCTGCTGCCTATGCTCATCCTATAGCAAAACAGCTCTTTGATCTTTATCTGTTCACAAATTCAATAATTCTCCACCCATTTAGATAAGCAAATTTGTTTCATAAGTATCTATTAGGGCCTACGCTAATGTCTATAATGACCAGAATCATCAGATTTAACAACATAATCAGAATAAAATGAGCTGCATTGTTGAGCATATAAATCTTTATAGTGTCAACAAACGTCCCTATAACTTCGTATATAGTCAGAGGATCA
>NW_023590909.1:2339687-2366436 GCF_014843425.1 Jatropha curcas
CCAAAAACATTTCATTCCGCAATGAAAAATCTTTTTGCTTTCATTAACGCCATTGAAGTCCTTCATCTTCCAAGAGACTTTCTATTTGATTTAAAAATTCAAAATTTATTAAAACTCCAGGTATCCGTCCCTTCCTTTAAGTGGTCCTTATTTTCAAACATACCGCTTTTTAAAACAGTACACTTTACAGGATAAATGCCAAAGATGGCCGCTTTAAAAAACAACACTTTACAGGATAAATGTTGGAGGGCAGAAGCGTTAATGATGCTTGATGATCTTTTAAGGAGGAATGGATTAACAGATGATCCGTATCTAATTGGAGGGAATATTTCCGCTAAGAAAACCATCAGATTATGATGGTTAAGCTTAATCAAAAAATTCCTAATTACTACACAAATTTCAAGATAATTGCTCCAGCACTTGTGTATAAGACTTGCAGATATGTGACCACAGATAATAATATCACTTTTGGCGTTTTTGATGTGACGAAAGGAAATTATGCATCTTGTTCGCTTGCACTTCTGTGATATAGTTTAGTGAAGGTGCTGGTACTCTTTTTTTGATCTTACATTATATACGAAGTTAGGGACGTTGTTGACCCTTATAAAGATTTATATCCTACAACAATGGCCAAGCCCATTTTATTCTATTTATGGTTTTAAACTGGCATGAATTCCTGGTCATATAACATTAGCCGTAGGCCTTTAATGATACTTCCTTGAAAACAAATTTTGCTTTATTCTAAATGGGGTTGGAGATTATGGAATTTTCGTGACAGATAAAATCAAAGAGGGCCTGGCTTGCTATTAAGATGGAGCCATAGCAGCGGCCAGAAAACATCTTCTTATAGTCGGTTTTTCAATTTTGGGGGTGTGAGTTTTAGTGTTAATTTGATAATTTTGGGCTTTGGGTTGCTTTTAGACACGGAAGAAAGGTAAAACAGGATGGAGGTTGGGAAAAAGATTCGACAGGTTCCTGGTGGAAAGAAGGCCTAATGGGTTGGGATGACTGCCAATAACTTTTAACTCTTCTTCTCCTCTTCGAAGTTGAATCTCAGTTAAAATGTCTCTCTCTGAAAATTTGGCTTGCCTACACGAGAATTTTGCACCACCAACGTTTTTGATTTTGGTGAAGGTGCGGGCTTGCTAAAGGTTTATAAGGAACACTTTCAAGTTGGAAAGAAATAGCTGCTTGGAAAAGAAGTGATCAGCAACGCGCTAAGGTCTACCAGGAATTCCAAACGGAGGTTATTGGTGTTATTATCCAAAATTTCGCATCGCCCCACTCGTTTCCTTAAATCGGGTACTGCGACGAAGGAGAGGAAAATTGATACTGGTTTATGAGTCATGAGAAGGCGGACTTTTAAGAGATTCATCTTTTACAGGTTGGAAAGAGAACTTCAAGGCAAAACACATCAAGTTATTGACTTGGTGAAGCCAAAGGCTTTTGAAAATTTGCATAGGTGCAGGCTACAGGTCTTCATTATCTGCATTACTGGTTCAGACTGAAATCATTTCAACGAGATTTGAAGTCGACTAACATTCTTGCTCACTGAAATATTATTGTGGCCAAAGTTTGCTGATTTCGGTCTCTCACAGTCCGGTCCTCCTGATCCAGACCATTGCAGAAGGGCTAATAGGCAGTTTACTGGATATCTTGATTCCTGAATATCTGTTAACTTTTCAGTTAACTCGTAAATCTTGCATTGCTGTACTTCCTTCGAGTAGTGCTGCTGAAGTTCTCTGTTGCTCGTTCCCCAATTATTAAGGCTCAAATATGAACTTGGCTGAATGGGTATGCTCTGGGCTGAACAAGGCGCCAACTAGAAAAGATCACTGACCTTCATTGGGCTTGGCCCCAAATTAAACCCTTAAATTCGCTTAATAAAGTTCGGCGAAATAGGTTGAAAAGTGCTTTGAAAGAGGAAACAGCAAGCAGCGCCTACAATTGCTCGATGTGCGGCTGGGGATTGGGATATGTACTGCAGCTACAACCAAACTGCATTACACAAGAGAACCTCATGAAGACAGCCACAACTGAATTTCATCAAATTATGTGTTTCCTGTGAGTTCTAATAGTTTCCCAAATCTAGGAAGGCTTGCGGGCTAGTGATGGATGACTGACTCGAAAGCTCGAATTCTCTTATCAATGCGTTGGACAGTGCAAATAAAAATCTCGACACGTCAAAATTGCGATACATATGGAAAACTGCGTCTTAACTAGTGTCTCTTGCTTTCTTCCATTTTAATGCTATCATTTGTTAGTACGAGTGAATCGTGTTAATCAAGCTAGAAAAATAGACACTGTTGGGAAGTTTGCTAATTTTTATTACATCTTTGTTAGAAATCTATTCCTCGGTATTATTTGTTTTAGTAATTGCTTATTCTATTAAGTGTTATTCATATAGTCATTTAAATTAAAAGTATTTTGTATAACTTTAATAGAAATAACCAATTACTAAAACAAATAATACCGAGGAATAAGATTCTAACAACATGTTAATAAAATTTACAAACTTTCCCAACAGCTAGTCTATTTTCTAGCTTGATTAACACGATTCACTCGTACTAACAAATGATACATTAGAATGGAAAGAAGCAGAAGACACTAGTTAGACCAGTTCATATGGCTATCCAAAAAATTTTTTCTTTGACGTGTCGAAGATTATTTGCCACTGTCAACCATTGATTAAAGAGATTCGAGCTTCGAGTCAGAAAATCATTCATCACAGCCGCAGTCTTTTCCTGATTGGGGGAAAACTATTTAAGAACTCACAGGGAACACATTAAATTTGATGCAAATATCAGTTGTGCTGTCTTCATGAGGTTCCTCTGGGTAATGCCAGTTTGTGTGTAGCTGCGTACATATTCCAAGTCCAGGCGCACATCGAGCATTTGTAGGCCTGTTTTCTGCTTCCTTTTCTTTCCAAACACCTTTTCAACTATTTCGGCCGAAATTTCTTAGCGCAAATTAGGGTTAATTTGGCCATGCAATGATAAGGATCAGTGAAATCTTTTCTAGTGGCCCTTGTTTCAGCCAGAGCATAACCCCATTCAGCCAAGTTCATTGAGCTTATAATTGGGGGACGAGCCACAGAGAAAACTTCAAGGCCAGCACTACTCGAAGGAGTACACATCAGATTTAGCAGTTAACTGAAAAGTAACAGATTATTCAGGATCAAGATATCCAAAACTGCCTATTAGCAACCCCATTCTTGCAATGGTCTGGATCAGGGAGGACCGGACTGTGAGAGACCGAATCAAGGCAACTTTGGCCACATAATATTCGCTCGAGCAAGATGTTTAGTCGACTTCACATCTCGCGTGAAATGACTTTCCCAGTCTGAAACCAGGTATGCAGCATAATTGAAGACTGTAGCTTGCAACCTATTGCAAAAATTTTTCAAGCCTTTTGCTTCAAGTCAATAACTTTGATTGTGTTTTCTTTAAAATTCTCCTTTCCAACTTTTAAGATGCATTCTCTTAAAAGTCCCCTTCTCCATGAACTCATAAAACCAGTATCATTTTCCTCTTCCTATCGTCGCACTACCCGATTAAGGAAACCGAATTGAGGTGGCGATGGCGAATTTTGGATAACACCATACCTCCGTTTGAATTCTGGTAGACCTTGGCCGTTGCTTGGATCACTTCTTTTCACAGCTACTTCTTTTCCACTTGAAAGGTTCCCCTTATAAACTTTACCAAAACCCACCCTTCAAACCAATTCAAAAACTTGTGTCAAAATTCTCTGTAGCAGCCAAAATTTCAGAGAAGACATTTTTTAACTTGAGATTCAACTTCGGAAGAGGAGGAAGAAGAGTAAAAGTTTATTGCAGTCATCAAACATAGGCCTTTCCTTTCCCAACAGGAACCTCAATCTTTTTCAAACCTCATCCCTTTTTTACCTTTTCTTCCTTGCTCTAAAAGCAAACAAAGCCAAAATTATCAAAATTAAACACTTAAACTTCACCACCCCCCAATGCGAAAAACCGGACTTATAAAGAAGATGTTTATCGCTGCTATGCTTCATCATATAGCAACCAGGCTCTTGATTTATCTCGTCACGAATTCCATAATCTCCACCCCATTTAGATAAGCAAATTTGTTTTCAGGAAGTTATCATTTAAGGCCTACGCTAAGTCTATATTGACCAGAATCATCAGATTTTAACAACATAATCAGAATTAAAAATGGATCTGCCATTGTTGTAGCATATAAATCTTTTATAAGGGTTCAAACAACCGTCCCTATTACTTCGTATATATGTAGGAGATCAAAAAGAGCTACCAGCAACCTTCACTAACTATATCACAGAAGTGGCAAGCGACAAGATGCATTAATTTCTTTCTCACATCAAAACGCCAAGTGATATTTTATTATCTGCTTGTCCACATTATCTGCAAGTCTTATACACAAATGTCCTGGAGCCAATATCTTTGAATTTGTGAGGTATTAGGAATTTTGATTAAGAAACTTTACCATCATATCTATTGGTTTCTTACCGGAAATATTCCCTCCAATCTAGATTACGGATCATCTGTAACCATTTCCCTCCTTTAAAAGATCATTTTCAGCATCATTAAACCTTCTTTGCCCTCAAACATTATCCTGTAAGGTGTCTGTTTTAAACGGCATCTTTTGGCATTTATCCTGTAAAGGGTGTTACTGTTAAAGCGGTATGTTTGAATAAGGTAACCAAACTTAAAGGAGGGGACTGATACCTGGAGTTTATATTTGAATTTTTATCAAATAGAAAGTCTTTCTGGAAGCATGAAGGACTTTCCAATGGCGTTAATCGAAAGCAAAAGCATTTTTCATTTTGCGGAATGAATGTATTTTGAACTTGCCTTTCATTTGATAAAGAGAATAAAAATTCCCTTTTTGACTGGTAAAAAATGGGTTAGTTGTTTTTCTGTACTGTATTTTGATAAGAGTGTTCAAAAAGTTTGAGCCCAAAACATTGAAGAAAAGGAAAGGGCATGGAAAAAAGCAGGTCTTCTTGGATTTTGAATGTGAAAGAATGAAGCACGGACTAAATAATTTGCCAATTATCAGCGATATTGATGCTTCAAAAATATGGATGGGTTGATTTGGAAAATTCTTGCTGTTTGACTAGAGAGGAGGAAGTGGTTCAGCATGGCGTATATAGAGCTGTTTTCGATAGATTCACCACCTTACAGAGAGAAGAACTAGAACTCGTGTCATTCAGCTAGAAAATGTCCAGTCATTTCAGAAGAGAAACATTTAGGCCCTCCACAGTTTATCAAGAAATAGCTGCTGCCAGAGGAAGGAGATGCATAAAAGGAAGCAAAAGAGAAAGGAATTTTGATGAGAAAGAGAGATAAAGAGCTGGAGTTGGAAACAGAGTTCTGCCATGGAATATTGTTGATGGGTCTAACTTCTATTGTAGGTGCGAAACTAGAGAGGAAGAAGAGAAGAAGAAGGAAGAATTGTAATGGCAATAATTTAGCTTGGCCGCCTTGTCCAATAAACAATTAACAATAGAAATGTCAAAGAAAGTTCTTGCTGTCGACTACTATTCCTATGGGTCTACTAATTATTTGCCAAAAGGTTCTTTCTATTACATGTTTGGTTGGTTGGTTTCTCAAATACATTTTGAGAAATTACAATTTTGCAAATAGAAGTTTCAATAAATAATTGTTATTAAAAAAATATAGAAAATTATAAAGAATATAAAGAAATTAAAAAAGCTTTAGAAAAAAAGAGATTTCCTTGTATAGAATTTTTTAGTTACCTAAATAAACCATTAGATTAAGCAACTTACTTATTAAGTACAAAATATTGATCCAAAAGTCATAATTATACATTAAATTATATAAAACTCTTTATTTTTAAATTATATGATCGTACAAACTAAAAGATATAATCATTCATTTTAAAAGGACAATACTCTTTATTTAAAAGCGATTATATTTCTTCTTTATTTGGTTGCCACATGTCAAAAAATAACTTTATACGTCCAAATGTATTTATATTTACCAAAACGCGCGTCTCTTTAATAAGCATGTCCTTTAAATTATTCAGTCTTTTTAATTCAAATCATTCAATTTTTAGTTTTTTTCATTATTGTCTCTTTTTTTTTTTAGATTTTACTTTTAGATTACGAGTCATTTGTTAATTATTAGAAGTATTATTCCTTATTTTTTTTTTAATTTGAAAAATGGAAGTATTATTCTTGAATTATGTCGATGATATGGGAAAAAGAAAAGTTTTTGTATTAAACGTGTTAATCCAATTGATCTTCATATTGAAATTATCACAAATTTTATTGAATTTCTATTTCAAAGGGGAAGCATTACCTCGACGCCGTCCATTTTTTTGCTCCATTGAACTTCTTATCTCAATACCCAATTAAGGATAAGAACTGGCTATGGCAAATTGATGACTAAAATAATTGTTTTTACAGGCATCTATGGCGTTGTGGCTCATTTCACAATGCAGGCTGACATGTGGAAAGAATTTTCGGCATTTTATCCCCATTAAAAACAACTGTAGGGAGGAGTGAAGAAGTCTTAAATTGTGAATCCTTTTCTTAGCTTTAATCTTATTTAATTGTGTCTCTTTCTTCTTTTTTTTTTTTTTTTTTATACTGAGGAAAATGACCAGTATAATCTTGCAATAAGTTAAAATACCAAATCGAAAAGAAACAAAAAATTTGGAAAAACGAAAATTTAATCTGTGGATTTCACATGACATCAAAATTTAAAACAAGGTTTTTTTTTGACTTTCGTTGTGCCTACTACTACTAGATTAGGCTAATATTTCCTATCTTAATTATTTTAAAATTTTAAATTTTTTAAACCCAATTACTAATGTAATAGCATAATATTTACATTAATTGGAAATTGGGTCGAGCAGAAAAAAGGACTCAGATTTTTTAAATTAAGAGATCAAGTGACTACATTCTTATGAACAGAAAGAAAATTTTCGTGTTTCTCCCATAAACGTTAAATTCAATATTAAATTAAAGCGTTTATGTTTATTTCAGTCTATAAAAAAATATTTTTATTTTAATAAAAATCAAAATTGAACCTGATAAAACAAAGAATACCTTCACGATTCATGACCAAGCTATTCCTGTTTTGTAGCAAATAGCAAGCAAATAAAAAAAAAAGTATGGCAGCCAACCTGAAAATTAAGGCGATTAAAATTTTAAATTTTGGTCCCTGAATTTATACCAGTTTTATCACTTAAGCCTAATTCTTTTTATGCCCTGAATTATACCAGTTTTATCACTTAAAGGCCTAATTCTTTTATTGGAAGGCCCAAACTATTATTTTTTGCCAATTGGGACCCACATACTTTACTAAAATAGTCTGGGTTTTTTTCATTCAAATTACATATTTTGTAGTATATATAAATAAAAATAAATCTAATATGTTAATAATACCCGGTAATTGGTTTTTCACGTTGAAGAACTTTCACCGTTTTGGTAAACATGATTTAATATAATCAACAATGTTATTTTAGCCGCTATATTATCAAATACAAAATATTCTTTTTAGCATATTTAATTCACAAAAATTAGCCAATAGTTCAATAATTAGTAGATCAATGTTTTAAATGGAGAGTATAGTTTTGATTGAAAATACAATTCAGGACGTTTCTTTCAAAAATCAATTTTGTATATATATATATACTATATATATATATAGGAAAATTTTATATATATATATATAGGAAAATTTTTATTTTTTTTATCTTGAATGCAAAATTAGCAGAAAAGTGTTTCTCTCTAAGTTTTCTATTAGTTGATTAATCAAAAACTTAGCCAAAAAAGGGATTAAATAATAATTCAACCTAATCAGAAAATATTAAAGAAAAGAAAAGAAAAGGGCTAAAGAACAATCTTGCTTTCCGGCCAGTGCCCTTTGGTGGGGGAGGAAGAGTCTATTACATGCCATCACTACAAACGGTAATTTCAAAACGTAGTTTGGTAGCGGAACAAATTAAAATTTTGACCGTTGACGTAGAATATGCACGGCGGCTAGAAGAGCACAACCGGCAGATAAATGAACTGAGAACTGCAGTCAATTCACATGCAGGAGACACTGAACTTCGAACGATTGTTGACAATGTCATAGCACACTTCAACGACATTTTCAGGCTGAAGGGCACTCCAGGGAAAGCTGATGTTTTCCACATATTGTCAGATATGTGGAAGACACCAGCCGAGTGTTGTTTCATGTGGATTGGTGGCTTCCGCTCATCCGAACTCCTGAAGGTGAGTTTTGTCATAGTGTTTCTGTTGGGGATATCATCCAAAGTCCCACATCACAGAAAACTGTGAGAAGAGGAACCAAAATATAATGGTTCAAATCCAACACATCAACATGACCAAATACCATGAGATTATGCGGATTGGCACATTATTGTGTGAGAATATTATTTTTCTTTGTGGTGGGCCATATAATATGTCTGCCTCTTTTCTGAGGAGGAGCTGGTGAGTTGCAGACTTGCAGCTTCAGTTAATACCACTGTGTTTTTGTTTGCTTAATGTTATCAATTATTATAATGCTTTGGGTGTTGGGATTTTTCCTTTTTTTTTTTTTTTTTTTTTTTTTTTTTTTTTTTGAAACTCGCGAATGGAAAGATCGAACATCCCATTACGGACCTAATTACCATGAGATTATGCGGATTGGCACATTATTGTGTGAGAAATTATTATTTTCTTTGTGGCTCGGGCCATATAATATGTCTGCTCATGTTCTGATGAGTAGCTGCGTGAGTTGCAGACCTCACCTTAAGTTAATACCACTGTGTTTTTGTTTGCTTAATGTTATCAATTATTATTAAATGCTTTGGTGTTTGGGATTTTTTTTTTTTTTTTTTTTTTTTTTTGCGTGTGTGTGTGGTGTGCAGGGGGAATTTTGGGTTGTAAAAGATTAATATTTATGCTCTTTTACCTCTGCAGTCTCGGTTATATTTTTTCCCCTTAACATTCATTGGCTTTTCGCACTTTGAAACCTTTGGGGTTCAGTTTTCTAAACTCTGCAACAGGCATAAACTCTGCAACAGGGATAGAATAGGTAGCATCCCAAAATATTTGTATCATAAGCAGAGCCTTGGAATTTTTCATTTTCCTGATTTTTAGTTCTGGAATGTTGATTTACCATTTTTAGATTAGGAAAACGCTGAACAATATTTTCTGCATTCATCTAAACATTGTAATGCCCACTGCACAAACCAGTGGTTCAGAATTTTGTGATTGCTGAAGTATTTAATAGTTGACCTTCATCCAACTTCTCCGTTGCATTAACATCTTATAGTTTCCTAATTGTTATTTGCCTTCTCTCTCCGTCCTTTTGGATTGAAAGAACGCATTTCATTTTCTGTTTCCTGAACTGAACTGGAATTCCTGAAATTGGTTTAGCTTCTTGTGAATCAACTGGAGCCTCTAACCGAGCAACAGTTGATGGGCATCTACAGCTTGAACTTGCAACAATCATCCCAACAGGCAGAAGATGCTTTGTCACAAGGAATGGAAGCACTGCAGCAATCCCTGGCTGAGACATTGGCCAGTGGCACCCCTGGTTCGTCAGGTTCTTCTGGCAATGTAGCAAACTATATGGGTCAGATGGCCATGGCCATGGGAAAGCTAGGAACACTAGAGGGGTTCCTTCGCCAGGTATTTTTCTTCTAGAGTTAGTCATGTTTTTCTTTCTCTATGTTCGCCATTGAGGGTTACCAGAAATCTTGGTCAAGTGTGTGTGTGGATCCTTGAAATTTCAAATTAGCTTTTCCAGTGTTCTGGGCTGAGCAAAATGATTGATTATATTAATTTTCTTATTCTAATCCCATTTAGGATTTCATTTTATTAGTCTAGTATGCACGTACAAATCAATATCCTGTAGATTTTGAAGTTAAGTCATAACTCTTGAGGATACTGTGCTTTAGTTTCTTTTATTCAACACTTGTAACTTCTGTTAGGAGTGAATGTGGAAATAAATGCTTGGTTTACAAGAATTAAGAGAGAAAAAAGACGAAGAAAGAAAAAATTCAAAACAGTGAATAAGTAGAAATGAACCCTCTCCCCTTCTGCAGAAAGAGGGACAAAAGAACTTGAGAAATATTGCAGAAAGAGGGACAAAAGAACTTGAGAAATATGATTACTAAACCCTTTTTCTTTTCTGGCAAAATTGGTTGGCACCCTTCAATTTTTATCAGGCATGAGTTATTTTTTCCCATTTTTTCCCCTGTTTTTCCATTCGTGTTATATTATGACCATATGATATGTTGAGGTCTTTTGATATTTTGAAATTGGTTTAGATTTTTCCTAGGTCGTTTACCATGATTTGTAGATAAAGTCTTGATTTTGGTGTTTTCTGTATATAATATTTTTATGCATGGATAGTGTTTGTCTCTCTCTGAGGATTTATTAGTGTGGTGTTGGGAATAACCCAAAACTCTGGGGGCTTGAAAATTGAAGTCACCAGATCTGACAACCTATTTCATTCTTTAAAAAAAAAAAAAAAATCGAAATGAATCGAAACGATGTTACCAAATCCTGTAAAACCTATTTTTGAAGTTCAGTGATTGGACTAATGAGGACGAGAACAACTCAATTATGTGAAATTCAGGTTTGGATGGTGGGCTTTTTAGTTGGAGGAATTTGAAACCGATCTTCTTTCGTTTAAGTTTAATGAGGGTTACAGTGCATGGGTTTTTATGGCTGATTAAACTGATGAAGGGGGGTTTAGAATTAAGAATGTGGATGAAGGGGGGTTTAGAATTAAGAATGTGGACAGAAAATTGTTTTCAGTTTTAGATACCTGTGGAGAAGGTAAATTTTCAAATCCACTAGATTAGTTTAATTCTTATATTTCTCTCCTCGTAAGTTCAAATATTCATTCATGTAATCTTTGAACTTTGGGGATTTTGAGTTTCAAGAATTGACTGTAAAACAAGGGTGAATTTGCTGGAGCGTACTAATCTTCAGTATACAGAATTCTGTTTGATAAACTGAATGATTGGAACCCATGTATATTTTATCATCCTGATCATCAGTCATCTTTCCTGCTTCTATTGCTTTGTTGGCTTGCAGTTCAGTTGCTTATTGTTACTATCATTTTTATCCTTTGACAATTATCAGGCTGATAATCTGAGACAGCAGACTCTTGAACAAATGCATCGTATATTGACAACCAGGCAGTCTGCTCGCTCTTGCTTCTTCTTGGCAATAAAACGATTATTTCTCCAGGCTGCGAGCCTTCAGTTCTCTCTGGGTGCCCGTCCACCGGGAAATGAGAGCGCTAGATTACCTCTCTTGGTTAGGGTAATGGTTATAGTATAGGTCCACACTGCGCTGTAACATTCAGTATGTCTTGTATGAGATGTATGGCTATTTCTTGTGTTTGGTAAAACATTTAGTGCCAATAATTTGATCGAAGTTTGACTTTTGTTTAGAAGTGATAAAAGGAAGATAGAAGTTGGTACATGTAACATAGCTTTACAACTATCAATTTGTATACTAAAATAAAAAAATAAAAAAATAAAAAAAAATCAGCAGAATCAGGGTTGTAGTTACCTTTGGGATGTTTCAGATTTTTCTTGATATGGTACATGTTTATTTTTGATAAAATTATTGAATATGTGATGTCAATTATACAAAACCAAAATCAAATATATTGATTTGAAACATTTATAGCTTTGTCTAAAAATTGAGAATTGATGAGCTGCCTGCTAAATTTCTACGAGTTCAGAAACATTTATGTAGAATAAGAAATTTTTCAAAAAAGTTTCTATGAAGGACGTTAAAGTCATTTCCTCTTTGGTTTTACAGATTCATGATTTTTACATGTGGTGATTTTTTTATCTGTTATGCTTCTAATTGCCATATTTTGACAAAGAAACTTTTTTACCAACTCGACCTTCAGCCAAGGGTTGCGTTCCTAGGAAAATGAAACACTTTCTTTTCCCAGTTAGAACTATTTGCAGTCCCAAATTCCCAGCAAATTGAGCTTGCATTTTATTTGCTACTTTCCAATTCTACGGTTTCGTTCTTGACAGCAGCTTTTGAACTATCTCTATTAATTTAACTGTGGCGTTTTATATAGTTGTGTTCGGCAATTATTAACTGTTTTAATAGTTTGTTATGTGTTTTAGTAGTTTGGAAGATGTTTAGCGGGTAGCTGTTAATTGTTTTTAAATAGTGAGTTAAATAGGGGAAAAGTGTTTTGATAAAAATTAGTCGTTAAAAGCAAAAATGTTCGATAAAAAACAGTTGGCTTGATTGGTAATAAATTTTAACAATTGATTAAAAAAAGGACATTGAAATATTCACATTTAGAATTTTCAATTTAAATTCATTAATAAAATTAATTCACTATACCTAAATTTTCAAAACTTAAGGGAGCAAAAAATTGAAAAGTTCATTATGTTATAAATATTAGGAAGTTGAAAGGGGTAGAGGTGGACTTGGATGAGAGGTTAGAACCCATGAGATGAAAATATATGATGTGGGCAATACTTGGGCTTGGGCAACCATTGTTAAAAAGATTTAGTACTAACCAATTTAGCTATCCCTTTGGGATTTAGTATTTAGTTGATGTGGGATTCTTAACACTCCCCCTTCAAGTGCAACCGAGACTGGACTTTTGGTTGACACTTTGAAACTTAAATCCTCCCCTGAAATTGAACTTGGGGCTTTTTGCCCATGAAATTGGATGGGCCTCACTAGGGACTGGACATCTAGACGAGAGCCTTGAATTGAAACGCAGCGCAACACCAGTGAATTGAGGAATAACTGGACCTGTGGCCGGACCTGGATTGGATACCATATTAGAAAGTTGAAAGGGTAGAGGTGGACTGGGATGAAAGAAGATTTAGAACCCATGAGATGAAAATATATGATGTGGGCACTTACTTGGGCTTGGGCCAAACCATTGCCTAAAAGATTAGTACTACCCAATTTGCTAGCCCTTTGTGGATTTATGTATTGTTGATGTGGGGATTCTTAACAATAAATACTAGTATTTTTTATGACTTGCGTTGTATGTTCGTTATGATCACTTTTATCCTCCAACCTGCCCTTTTAAAACTCCACATCAATTATATATGTACAACTATTGATAAAAAAATAATAATAAAATTATCTTTACTACTTGAGGTAAAGAAAAAAAAATGAGCAGATGATATAATTATTTTGGTATAATGGACAATATTTACTACTCAGTGCCATTAAAGAAATTGAATATATGCATTTTGCACAATTTATTTAAAACCGCAAAAAGTAACCCAACAAAATTGTATTATTTTATTTTTTTTTCCCAGTTTTATAAAATTATTATTTTATTTCGAGTCAAATTTAAATATTAAAATATAATTAGAAAAATATTAAGAAAATTAAAAAAATATTTAATTTTCAAAAAGTTCATTCGTATTTATTGAAAGGAAATATAAAAAACTTATTATTAAGAATATAACTCTTTTTGGAACTCAACATAATCAAGAAACAAATTATATTTAAAAACTCATCATTTGAATTCAAAAATCAATCCCTTCTTTAATTTCAAAATGTTTTGTAATTTAAATGAAATTTTACATAAAAGAAACATATATATTCTTCACCAAATTAAACCCTGAATTTTTAAGGAAGAGAATACTTTTTCTTTTATTATTCTACATGTGTTTATTAAAAAATTAATTTTGTTAAAATTATATTTCAAAATCAACTTAAGAAAATTGATAATTTTCTTTTTTTTTGTCTTAACCACAGTATATTTCCGAGGCTTACTGGATTAGAATTTTAAATCCTATCTGTATTGGCCAAGGTAAAGTGCTCCCAACGAGTTTTTATTTTATCCAGAGAATCAATCTTCGACCTTACTCAAAGGAGAAAGTGCCGGAACCACTTATTCAAACCTTTGTTGGCATAAAATTAATTTTCAAATTAACAATTAATTAAGGCTATTTAGGATTTCTAAAAAATTTCACTGAGGTTAATATAGGGTAATCTCATTATTCCCTTGTTTCCCACTTTTATATACTAGGATACAAAATGAAAATTTTTAATATTTAAGAGATCACATTTTTTAATTTTTAATATTTATTGAGTTTAAATACAAATATATAAAATTTTTTTTTACTATCAAATATAAAATAAGTCAAACTTAAAGATAATAAAACACGTAATATGATACATAACAATTTTATATTAAATTCAAGAATAAAGATAAGATTATAAAAAAAATTAGTAAAAAGATTGAAAACCCTAAACGTCCAGGTAAAATAACGTTTTAGAAAACACTCTATAAACTTCTGAAACTATTCTGTATATTCAAGTTACTAAAACAACAATAATTTAAAAAAAAAATAGGTGTTTTTTGATGAATTCAAAACACTTAAACGCTATTCTACAATGTTACGGCCCAACATGACAACATAGGTTGAATGAGCTTTTTATAACATTAAGTGAAAGGAGCTTTTAAAGGTTTGAAAAAGCTTTTTTATAATTGTTGGTTGAAGAAGCTGTTATAATATACATATTCCAAGGTCTTAGCTTTTTATAAAAGGTTACACACTCTAACGTCCAGCTTTTGGGTCTATTCGGTAAAATTAACATTTGGTAACAATTAGCTGTTTTTTAATTTAACGTTTAGCTATTAGTTGTTTTAATAGGCTTTTCATTTGAAGCACTAAAAGCTAAACGTACAAAGTTAACTTTTTATTAGAACACTCATTAACCTCTAAAAGCCAGTTAAAATGTTTATGTCACCGAATACTTATTAAAAAAATAACGTTTAATGTTTTTGATTGGTCAAGATGCTAAAAGCTACTTAAAAACTATTGTCGAACACGACTTTTAACTTTAACGTTTTGTTATTTAGCTTTTAACATTTTGTTATTTTAGCTTTTAGCGTCTAACTAATTAATATTTATTTTATAAAATTTAATTTTAAGGAATACTTTAATTTAAATACCATATGAAATCAGCTAATATGGAAAAATAACAATTTTACTAAAATAAATTTAATATTTGGGAAAATAGACTCTTACGATCAAGTACTAAAATTACTAATTACAACAGTAGTCTATTTCTAGCTTTGATTTAACACGATTTCATCGTACTAACAAATGATAATTAAATAGAAGAAGCACAAGGACACTACTGAACAGTACATTGTATTCCAATTTTTTGACGTTGTTGAGATTATTTCCACTGTAACCATTGATGAGAAGGAATTCGAGCTTCGAGTTCAGTGATTCATCACAACCGCAGGTCTTCCTGATTGGGGAAAACTATTAGAACTGTTCAGTGAAACAACACATTAATTTGATGAAATATTCAGTTGTGCTGTCTTCATGAGGTTCTCTGTGCTAGATCCAGTTTTTTGTTGTAAGCTGCCAGTACATATTTCTAAGTCCCAGCGGCACCATCGAGCATTGTAGGCCTGCCTTGTCCTTCTTCTTCAAAACACTTTTCAACTATTTTCGGCCCGAACTTTCTAGCGAAATTAGGGTTAATTTGGCCAGCCAATTGAAAGGATCAGTGATCTTTTCTAGTGGCCCTTGTTCAGCCAGAGCATACCCCATTCCAAGCCAAGTTCATTATTTTGAGCTTATAATTGGGGGACGAGCACAGAGAACTTTCAAGCAGGCACTTACTCCGAAGGAGTAGACATCAGATTTGGCAGTTAACTGAAAAGTTAACAGATATTAGGATTCAAAGATATTCCAAAAACTGCCTATTAGCCCCCATTTTCTGCAATGGGTCTCGATCGGAGGGGACCGGACTGTGAGAGGAACCGAAATCAGCAACTTTTGGCCACATAATATTCGTTCGAGCAAGATGTTAGTCGACTTAACAATCTCGGTTGAATGATTTCCCCATTCGAACCAGTATAGATAATGAAGACCTGTAGCTTGCACCTATGCAAATTCAAGGCCTTTGCTTCCCAACGTCAAACTTGATGTGTTATTCTTTTGAATTTCTCTTTCCAACTATAAAGATTGATCTCTTAAAGTTCCCCTTCTCCAAGAACTCATAAACCAGTATTCATTTCCTCTCCTTCGTTCGCAAGTACCCGATTAATGAAACGATGGTGCGATGGCGAATTTTTGGATAACCACCATAACTCCGTTTTTGTAATTCTGGTAGACCTTGGCCTTTGCTTGGAATTCACTTCTTTTCACAGCTACTTTCTTTCCACTTGAAAAGTGTTTCCCTTATAAACTTTAACCAAACCCACCTCACCATCAAAAAACTTGGTTGTCAAAAAACTTCTCTGTTAGCAGGGCCAAAATTTTCAGAGAGAAGACATTTTTAACTTTGAGATTCAGCTTCGGAAGAGTAAGAAGAAGAGTTAAAAGTTTTGCAGTCATCCAAAACTATTAGGCCTTCCATTTCCCAAACAGGAACCTCATCTTTTTCAACCTGATCCTTTTTTACCTTTTCTTCCGTGTCTAAAAAAGCAAGCCAAAGCCAAAATTTATCAAACTTAACACTAAACTCACACCCCCAATTTGAAAAAACCGATTAAAGAAGACTGTTTTCTGCTGCATGCTTCATCCATTAGCAATAGGCCTCTATTGATTTTATCTAGTCACACAAACTCCATTAATCTCCACCCCATTTAAGATTAAGCAACTTTGTTTTCAAAAAATATCATTAGGGCCTACGCTTAATGTCTATGACCAGAACATCAGATTTAACAACATTAATCAAGAAAAAAATTGGAGCTGCCATTGTTGTTAGCATTTTAAATCGATTTCAGGGTCAACAAAGTCCCTATACTTCGTATTATATGTAGAGATCAAAATTGAAATGTACCAGCAACATCACTAGCTATATCACAGAAAGTGCAAGCGAACAAGATGCATAATTTCCTTTCTTCACATTCAGAAACGCCAAGTGATATTATTATCTGTTGGTCACAAATTCTCAATGTCTTGTAACAATGTCTGGAGCAATATTCATTGAATTGGTTTTTAGCTTTACGAAATCGATTGGAGGCCTACCATCATATGTATAGTTTCTTGCAGAAATCCCTCCAATTAGATACGAGGATACATCTATTAACCATTCCCTTCTGAAAAGATCATCAGCATCATTAAAACCTTCTGCCCTCCAACATTTATCCTGTTAAAGTGTGTTTAAGCGGTATGTTTTGAAAAGTACCACTTAAAAGGAGGCGCTACAAACTGGAGTTTTATATTTGAATTTTTATTCAAATAGAAGTCTTCTGGAAGATGGAAGGACTTCAATGGCGTTTAATGGAAAGCAAAAGATTTTTTATTTGCAGGGAATGAAATGTATTTTGAACTTGCCTTCATTGATAAAGAGGAAAAAAATTCCTTTTCGGACTTCGGTAAATGGGTAGTGTTTTCTGTACTGTATTTTGATAAGAGTTGTCAAGTTTGAGCCCCAAAACATTGAAGGAAAGCATTGGAAAAATCAGTCTTCTTGGATTTGAATGTGAAGAAATGAAGACGGACTAAATAATTGCCAATATCAGCGATATTGAGCTCAAAATACGACGGTTGATGGAAAATTCTTGCTGTTTTGATAGAGAGGGAGAAGTGTCAAGGATTGGTAACATAGAGCTGTTTTCGATAGATTCACCACCTTTTAGAGAGAAAGAAGCTAGAACTCGTTGTCATTCAAAGCTAGAAAAAGTCCAGTCATCAGAAGAGAAACAGTAGGCCCTCCACAGTTTATTCAAGAAATTAGCTGCTGCAGAGGAAGGAGCATGAAATAGAAAGAAGCCAAAAGAGAAGGAATTTTTGTGAGAAAAGAGAAGATAAAGAGTGGAGTGGAAACAGAATTTGTTGCCATGGAAATTGTGATGGGTCTACTTTCTATCTGTAGGTGGAAACTAGAGAAGAAGAAAAGAAGAAAGAAGAAGAATTGAATGGCTTATAATTTAGCTTGGCCTCCTTTTGTCCAATAACAATTAACAAATAGAAAATGTCAAAGAAAGTCTTGCCGTCGACTACTATCTCCTATGGTCTTACTAATATTGCCAAAAGTTCTTTATTACATGTTGGTTGGTTGGTTTCTCAAATTACATTTTTGATTGAAATTGCATTTTTGGCAATTAGAATATTCAATAAATAAATTTTGTTATAAAAATTATAGAAAATATAAAGAATAAAAAAATATTAAGAAAAATAGAGAAAGAGATTTCTTGTATTAGGAATTTCAATACCTAATTCATAGGATCAAAGAATTATTAATAGGATACAAAATATTGATCCAAAAAATATAACTCTAAGCATTAAAATATATAATCCTTTCAATTTAAATATTAATCTTTACAAACTAAAAAAAATATAATCATTCGTCTTAAAATGCACATCTCTTAACAGAAGCATTGTCCTTTTTAACTTGGGCCATAGGCCCATAGTATTACGGTTACAAGGCCAATCCCCGGCTGCAGTCAATCGTTCTAATTCTTACATATCCAATTGTTTACTTAAAAATTTTTGAAACTTTCCTGTATTTGATTTTTAAATTATTAAAAACATTTCATTTAAATATCACTTGAAAATTTTAACTAAGATAACATTTTAAAAATGATAATTTCAAAAATTTTTACTGAACACAAAACAACTTAATACTAAGTTTTTAATATGATTTGGCTATTTTAAAATCTTCACAATTTTAATTATTCAGGTCTTTTTTAAGTTCAAAATTCAAATTTTAGTTATTTCATTATGTCTCTTTTTCCTTTAAATTTTACTTTAGTTACGTAGTCATTTATAATTATTATAAGTATTATTCTTTTTTTTATTATTTGAAAATGGAAGTATTATTCTTGAATTATGCTCGATGATATAAAAAGAAAGTTTTCATTGTCAATGTGTAATCAATTGATCTTTTTCATGGTGAAATTATCACAAATTTGTTGAACTCTTATTCAAAAGCAAGTGTTACCTCGATGGTCATTATTCTGTTTTATTTCCATTGAGCTTCTATTTCAATTACCCAATTAAGGACAAGAGTGGCTATGGGCAAATTGATGACTAAATAATCGTTGTTATCAGCATCTATGGGTTGGGCTCATTTCACAATGCAGGCTGGACAGCGTGAAAAGAGTTTTTCGGATTCGATCTCCGTTAAACACAGCTGTAAAGGAGGAGTGAAGAGTCTTAACTTTGTGAATCCTTTTTCTTAAGCTTAATCTTATTTAATTGTGTCTCTTTCTTTCTTTTTATTTTTTATTTTTATTTTTTATGAGCGAAAATGACTGCATTTTAATTATATGGCATACTCGACAATAAGTTAAAAACCAAATGGGAAAAGAACAAAGATTGGAAAAAAAAACGAAATTTAATCTGATTGATATAACCAGACATCAAATAAAACAAGGTTTTTTTTTTGACTTTTGTTGTTGCCTTCACTATTACTTAGATTAGCTATATTCTCCTATATTTATTATTTTAAAATTTAAATTTTTCTTTAACCAATATTAATGTTCAATAAGATAATTTTATTTACACTAATGGAGGTATTGGTCTGAGTAGAAAAGAACTCGGATTTCTTAACTAAGAGACCGAGGTGAAACAATTTCTTATAAATGAAGAATTCTCTGTAGTTCCTCCCTACTAAACGTAAGTTCCCATATAATTAAAGTGTTCATGTTTATTTCAGTCTATAAAAAAAAATTATTTTTTTTAGAAAAATCAAATAGAAACCTTGATAAAAAAAGAAAATACCTCACGACTCATGAGCAAGCAATTCCTGTTTAGTAAGCAAAATAGAAGGCAAATTAAAAAAAGGGATGGCAAAGCCAACCTGAAATTAAGGCGATAAAAATTTAATTTGGGGCCCCTGAATTATACCAGTTTTATCACTTAAAGGGCCATAATTCTTTTATTGGAAGGCCCAAACTATTATTTTTGCCAAATTGGGACCCACATACTTTACTAAAAATAGTCTGGGTCTTTTCGTTCAAAATTACATATTTTTTCTAAGTATATTAATTAACATATGTAGTATATATTAAATAAAAATAAAATCTAATATGTTAATAAATACCCGGTAATTGGTTTTTCACGTTGAGGAGACTTCACTTTGTTTTGGTAAGCATTATTTAATATAATCAACAATGTATTTTTAAACGTTATATTATCAAATACAAAATATTCTTTTAGCAATATTTATTTACAAAAAATTAGCCAATAGTTCAATAATTAGTTATCTATGTTTTTAAACGGGAGAGTATAGTTTTTAATTTGAAAATACAATTACAGGGACGTTTCTTTCAAAAAATCAATTTGTTCATTATATATATATATATATTATATATTATATATACTATATATATATTATAATATAGGGAAAAATTTTATTTTCTTTATCTTGAATGCAAAATTAGGGCAGAAATGCAAATTAGCAGGGAAAAGTGTTTCTCTCTAAGTTTTCTATTAGCTTGATTTTAATTCAAAAAAAAATTAGGCCTAAAAAAAAGGGATTAAATAATAATTCACCTAATCAGAAAATATTAAGAAAAGAAAAGGGAAAAGGAAAAGGGGCTAAAGGGAACCAATCTTGGCTTTCCGGCCAGTGCCCTTTGGTGGGGGGAGGAACGAGTGTAATTACATTTGTGCCATCACTACAAACGGTAATTTCAAGAACGTAGTTTGGTAGCGGAACAAATTAAAATTTTGACAGTTGACGTAGAATATGCACGGTGGCTAGAAGAGCACAACGGCAGTAAATGAACTGAGAACTGCAGTCCAATTCACACTGCAGGAGACACTGAACTTCGAACGATTGTTGACAATGTCACAGTACACCTTCAATGAACATTCAGCTGAAGGGCACCGCAGGGATATTGCGTTATGTGGCAAAAATCCCCACATCGGGAAACTAGGATTTAGAAATAGGGAGCCTTTTGGCTATAAAAGGAGCCTAGCTCCTTAAGTTTTTAAAATTCATTACAAAACTTAGTCTTCCAATTCTTAAGGTGGGCTCTTAGACAAAGTTTCTCTCCTCTCTCAATTTGTATATTCTCTTTAGTGAAAATATTAAAAATTTAGTAAGTGTCCGAGAGACGTAGGCAAAAATTGGCCGAACCTCGTTTAAAATTTTGGTATCTCTTTTTATTTTATTTTAGCTTTTGTCTTATTTATTTAATAGCTATTGTTGGGCAAAATATTTTTTGGTGGTTATTGTCTAATTATTACTTCTAGGTAAATTTCTGGTCTAGCAAGTGGTATTTTAAGTGAAGACCATTTATGACTCCTCCCACTTACCTGGGAATTACTTAGTGTAGTTAGTAAGTACAGTATTCACAAATTGCTTTTGGTGGAAAAAAGCCCCAATTTCCACAACAATTGGTATCAGAGCCAGGTTACTAAGTATTCACTTGTGGTTGCAGCATATCTGAATCTGCCACATAAAAAAGGTTTCCTTGGTTGTGTTTCCGCATTTTTGAAAAATTTGATTTTATAAGCTATTAGATATTTTAAAGCAGAAATGACAGACGGATAAAGAAAAATACCACAACCTGTTACAGCATCAACCTTCGTAAAGAAATGCTGTATCAAATGCAAGATTTTCAGTGGAAGATTTTCGATATTGCACCAGTCATTTCGGCAGTGTTGGCCAAAGTGAAGTTTCTAGACGCTCTCTTTCAGCAAGGTTCTAGATGTTGCTATTGAAGTAGAGAACCAAACGAGGATGGAGAGAGTGAATGGAAAAGACCATCAATCGTCTTGGCATGTGGACAATTTCGGTCGTGTCTTTCTAGAGAGCAAAAAATATGCTTTCTCGAAAGAAAACTTCTCAAACCAAATTGTGGACAGCATTGGAGGAGAAATTTTTGAAGAAAAACAATCAGAATAGACCTCTTCATGAAGAAGAAATTGTATCGCTTCGATTATTCCCTGTACTCACTATGAATGAACACATCAACCAAAAAATTTAATCAGTGGTGGTGTGATTTGGTTTAATTTGGATGTGATATTTTGGGACGAAGATTTGGCAGTGGTTGTTGCTAGCATCTTCTTCCAGATGAATTGAGCATCTTACAACGACTCTAATCTATGGGAATAAAGAGTGACTTTCAGTTGAAGTTTGTGCTGATCTTTTACAGTCATGAACTGAGGAAAGATAGAAAGAAGGAAAAGGCAAGCTGAAAGTAGAGAAGCTCATGGTAGTTGGAAGGCCGTTCACGAAGCCAAAAGAAGGGGTGGGAAAGAAAAGTAGGATTCCGTTCAAGATCCAGAGTTTGAAAAAGATGGAGTGTGCCTGTTGTCGTGAGAAAGGCTTCACTGGAAGAAAGCATTGTCCAAAGCTTAAAAGCCAAAAGGCAAGCTGTTATTAATTCAAACATAGCTTGAGTGTGATGATGAAGACTCAGACTTCTCATTAGTTATCATGGCATCTATAGACAAATTCATCAGCAAATTGAAAACAAGTTCTGGTGAGGTATGGCTTGCTAGACTCTGCATGCAGTCATTCTATTGAGTCCCCATCGAGACTGGTTTTTTTTGACTTTTAAAGAACTTGAAAATGAAGTTGTCTATTCTGCAAATAATGCTGTTCCTTGCTTCACCAAGAAGGATTGGTTAAATCCGTTTTGAAGGAATCATGATGGGTCCAATCAGGATCCTGACGGATGTTCGATATGTACCAAGTTTTGACAAAGAATCTCATTCAGTGGGAGCCCTAGAATCAAAAGGCTCCACTGTAATTGCGAAAGATTGGAGGAAGTGGATTTTTTTTGAAAAAGGTCCAAAATCCTTTTTCTTGGTGCACTTGTGGTGATGAAAAAGGAGTTCGGAAGAAGAATAATTTGTATTACTATCAAGGTAATACAATTATTGGATCATCAGCAGCATTGTTTCTAGTGATGAACAAGAGTTGGAAACAACCAGATTGTGGCATTAGGCGTTTGGGACATGCAGGTGAAAATCCTGGAAAAGATTGTCAGATCAGGGATTATTTGAAAAATGTCAAAACCTGCAATTGGACCTTCTTGTGAGCCCATCTGCACAAAGGAAAGCAGACAAAGAGTGGAAATTTGGCACCGAATCCATAATACCAAGCGGTATTTTGGACTATGTTCACTCTGATGTATGGGGACCCTCTACAACAAGCTTTCTTTGAGTGGTTAAACACTATTTATGTGACTTTGTTGATGGATTTCTCTCGAAGGGTTTGGTGTATACCTTAGGAAGTCAAAAAGATGAAGTGCTTAAAAGTTTTCCTTTAAATGGAAAAAATTTAGTGAACTCAGACTGGCCAGACGCATCAAATCGTCTCCGAACAGACAATGGATGGAGAATACAAAAATGATGCTTTTGATAAAAATCTGTGCAGATGAGGCATTGTTCGACACTTCACAGTTAGAAATACACCGCAGCAGAATGGGGTGGCAGAACGTATGAACCGAACGTTGCTGGAGAAATTCGGTTTTGTATGTTGTCTAACGCTTGGGTTTAGACAAGAATTTTGGGGCTGAGGCTTTTTCATATGCGTGCCATCTCATTAATCGATTACCATCAACTGCTCATTGGGTGGCAAAAACAACCTTAAGAGGTATGGTGTGGAGAACCTGCTAATATTAATTTGATTCCTAGTGTATTTTGGTTCCACTGCATATTATCATGTTTAAGGAATCGAAGCTGGATCCAAGAGCTAAAAGAAAAGCCATTTTCATGGGGATAAGCACCGGTGTTTAAAGGCTATCGACTATTGGTGTACAGAATCAAGAAAATAATCTTTAGCAGAGATGTCACTTTTGATGAATCTACCATGTTAAAAAATCAGGTGACAGTATTAGAAACAAATAGGATGGTTACTCCACAACAGGTGGAGGATACTTCCCAAACAGGTGGGAGTTTGATAGAAAATCCCCAAGTGGCAAGTACCGAACCTGCAGAGAAATCCTGAGAGGTAGAAGGAGATTCAGATGAAGAAGAGGTTCAACTCCAAGAACCTCACACAGCAACTTGAGTTCAATTGCACTGATAGGCCAAGAGAGTTATAAGAAAGTCCTGCTCCGTTTTTGATGATATGGTGTGCCTATGCATCTCCAATTGCAGCATATAGCATTCCATCCATTTCAATGAAGCTGTCAAAAGTTCAGAGAAATAAAGCTGGAGAAAAGCTATGGAAGATTGAAATTTGAAGTCCCTTTAAAGAATCAGACGTGGGAAAATTAGTTGATCCACCAAAGGGAAAGAAGGCAATTGGATGCAATAATGGGTATATGCCAAAGAAAGATGGATTTTCCTGACAGGATGACAGTTGTTCACTTATAAGGCAAGGTTGGTAGCTAAAGGCTACGCTCAGACGGGAGGGAATTGATTATAGATGAAGTATTTTCTTACCAGTTGTAAAAACATCCTCCATCGGATTGTTTTGTTTAGCCTTGGTAGCACAGTTTGATTTGGAACTTAGTTCAATTGGATTGTAAAAAACTGCATTTTTACATGGAGATCTGGGAAGAGGAAAATCTAATGACTCAGCCAGGAAAGCGCATTCAAGGTTGTTGGAAAGGAAAATATGGTATGCAAACTTGAAAAATCGCTTTATGGATTGAAGGCAATCTCCGATGGCAGTGGTACAAGCGATTTGATAAGTTTATGCAAAGGCTCAGAAGTACACAAGAAGCAAAATTACGATCATTTGTGTGTATTTGCGCAAGCTACAAGATGGCTCTTTCATTTATCTACTTTTGTATGTTGATGATATGCTTAATAGTTCAAAAGAAATAAACAAGAAATTGAGAATTTGAAGAATCAGGGTTGATCAAGAATTTGAAATGAAAGATCTGGGCGAAGCAAAAAGGATTTTCTCGGCATGGAGATAACCAGGAGATAGGAAATTGGGGGGAGACTTTGTCTTGAATCAGAAGCAATATCTGAGAAAAATACTAAAGCGTTTTTTGGTTATGATGGACCAAACCAAACTGTTTAGTACACCTCTTTGCTCCTCATTTCAAAACCTCAGTGCAGGCTCAGTCGCCAAAAAATGATGCAGACACTGGGAATTACAGTCAAGAGTTTCCCTATAGCAAATGCTGTAGGTAGTGATGTGATGCTTGTGTGGTACAAAGAACCTGGAATTTCACAGGCAGTTGGAGTTGTGAGCAGATATCATGCATTGATCCTGGCAAGGAGCATTGGCAAGCTGGTGAAATGGATTCTGCGGGTAGCCTTTCAGAACCACCGTGGAATGTTGGATTGATTTTTGAAACCAGAATATAGGGAAATAGTGGTCAAACGCAATAGTCGGATACTGTGATTCTGATTTATTGCCGGTGATTTGGCATTTTTAAAACGTCGATCAACTACTGCGTTAGTGTGTTTACTCTTGCAAAGCACCCATTTAGTTGGAAGTCTACTTACAGTCAACAGTGGCTTTGTCTACAACAGAAGCAGAGTACATTGGCAGTTACAGAGGCTGTGTAAGGAGGCAATTTGGCTTCAAGGATTGCTTGATGAATTGGGAATTAGGCAAAAAACAACATTGTTGTACATTGCGATAGTCAAAGTGCTATTCACTTGGCCCAAAGAACCCAAGTTTATTCATGCAAGGACGAGCATATCGATGTTTTTCCGATTTCATTTTGTCAGAGAAATTCTGGAGGAAAAGGACAGGTTTTCAACTCCAGAAATTCAGACTGCTTTGAAAATCCTGCTGATATGTGACAAAAGTCTGGTGACAGCTATGTCAAGTTCAAAACATTGTTTTGGACTTGATCAATATTGTTAAAAATTTGAAGCTTGCATTTTTGCAGCACATTTTGAAGACATTACAACTTTATGAGAGAAAGAGCAGAAGCTTGCATTGGTGGGATTTTCGCCAAAGGTGGAGATTATTGGTTATGTGGCCAAAAAATACCCACATCGGGAAACTAGGATTAGAATAGGGAGCCTTTTGGCTTATAAAAGGAGCCTAGGCTCCTTTAAGTTAAAATCATTCCAAAACTTGTCTTCAATTCTTAAGTGGGTTAGGACAAGTTTCTCTCCTCTCTCAATTTTTGTATATTTCTTTTAGTGAAAAAATATAAATTTAGTAGTGTCCGAAGACGTAGGCAAAAATGGCCGAACCTCGTTTAAATTTTGCGTATTCTTCTTTTATTAATTGCTTTTGTCTTTATTTATTTTAATAGCTACTTGTTGGGCCAAAAAATATTTTGGTGGTTGATTGTCTAATTTAATTACTTCTAGTAAATTCTGTTCTAGGCAAGTGCGATTTTAAGTGAGACCATTTGTGACTCCTCTACTTACCTGGGAATTTACTTAGTGTAGTTAAGTAAGATACAGTAATTCACAAATTGCTTTTGGTGCGAAAAGCCCATATTCCACATATTGTCAGATTATGTGGAAGACAACAGCCGAGCGTTTTTTCATGTGATTGGCGGCTTTCCGCTCATCTGAACTCCTGAAGGTGAGTTTTGTCATAGTGTTTCCTCTATGCTTCTATCTTTAATGTTTATCATAAAGAAATTCCTACCTTCCAGCAGCCTGATTCAATATTGCCTGTGTTTTCTTGTTGACATTTTTTGATCTGAGTGGTGGATAACGTGCATTTTATGGCCACTAGAATTAGCATTCTTCTGGCAGTTAGAGTTCATTTATCTAAATTTCTGAAACCTGGGTTGATTCAAATTGGACTCCTTTTGGAAACATTGATTTTTTCGGTCTAGGAAGTATCGTTGAAGGAACAAAAAAGTGTAGGCGTAAGGATGTAGAAATATTTTCTTCTTTTCATATGCTTGTTAGCTAGGGATTTGGGTTAAATTGATTCCTTCCTTTTTTCCTTCTTT
>NW_023590909.1:2366936-2477456 GCF_014843425.1 Jatropha curcas
AATAAAACATTATTTCTAATGTCCTAGAAGAAATATGTTTAACGTCAGTTTACTTAAACATCCATTCTCTACTTCGTCCAATTAAATACATACAAAAATGACTAATCACAATTTATTACTTCATTATGCTAATAACATTTATTTATGCAAATTTCCAATTAAAATACAAAGAAATAATTGTCAATAGAAAATCATCTAGCTATTACTATTAATTATTGCATGCGTTAATAGTATTATTCTATCACATCTATTAGCAATAGGCTATTGATTTTATCTGTTCACAAACTCCATATCTCCACCCCATTTAGATCACCATGTACTGCAAATTTGTTTTTTCAGAAGCATCATTAATGCCTTACGCTTAATGTCTATATGACCAGGTAGAATCATCAGATTAACAATAATCAGAAAAAAAATGGAGCTGCCATTGTTGTAGTCTTCTAAAAAATTTTTTTCCGGTTTTATAAGGGTCAAACAAACGTTCCTATACTTCGTATATATGTAGAGATCAAAAAGAAGTTACCAGCAACCTCACTAAACTATATCACAGAATGCAAGCGAACAAGATGCCATAATTTCCTTTCTCACATCAAAACGCCAATGATATTATTATCTGTGGTCTCATAGCTGCAAGTCTTGTACAACAATGGTCTGGAGCAAATATCTTGAATTTTTAGCATTATGGAAATTGATTAAGCTTACCATCA
Organism: Jatropha curcas; assembly: GCF_014843425.1. Next base: position 2,367,644 of record NW_023590909.1, read on the forward strand.
ATATCTATGGTTTCTTTACAGAAATATTCCCTCCAATTAGATTACGGATCATCTGTTAACCATTCCCTCCTTAAAAAGATCATCAGCATTCATTAACCTTCTGCCCTCCAACATTTATTCCTGTTTTAAAGTGTGTTTAAAGCGGTATATTTGAATAGGTACCAACTTAAAGGAGGACTGGGATAAATGGAATTTAGGATTTGAATTTTTTATCAAATAGAAAGTCTTCTGGAAGTATTGAAGACTTCAATGGGCGTTAATGGAAAGCAAAAGATTTTTAATTTCAGGATGAAATGTATTTTGAACTGCCTTCATGATAAAGAGAAAAAATTCCTTTTGACTTGGTAAACATGGGCAGTGTTTTCTGTTACTGAATTGATAAGGTGTTGAAGTTTGAGCCCGAAAACATTGAAGAAAAGCATTTGGAAAAATCAGTTCTTCTTGGATTTTGAAATGTGAAGAAATGAAGACGGACTAAATAATTGCCCAATATCAGCATATTGAGCTCAAAATTATGGACGGTTGATTGGAAAATTTCTGCTGTTTGATAGAGAGAGAAGGTCAAGATGGTAATATTAGAGCGTTTTCGACTAGATTCACCACCTTTTACAGAGAAAAGAAACAGAACTCGTGTCATCAGCTAGAAAAGTTCCCAGTCATCAGAAAGAGAAACATTTAGGCTCCTCCACAGTCTTATCAGAAATTAGCTGCTGCAGAGGAAGGAGATGATAAAAAGAAGCAAAAGAGAAAGGGAATTTGATTGAGAAAGAGAAGGTAAAAGAGTGGAGTGGAAACAGAAATTCTGCCCATGGAAATTGTGATGGGTCTACTTCTATCTGTAGGTTGGAAACTAGAGATAGAAAGAAGAGAAGAAGAATGGAATGGCAATAATTATAGCTTTTGGCCGCCTTTGTCCGAATAACAAATTAACAAATAGGAAAATGTCAAAGAAAGTCTTGCTGTGACTACTATTTCCTATGGTCTACTAAATTATTGCAAAAGTTCTTTTTATCCATGTTTGGTTGAGGTTTGGTTCTCCAAATTACATTCTGATTGATAATTACAATTTTTGCAATAGGAATTTCAATTAAATAATTTGTTATAAAAATATAGAAAATATAAAAATATAAATAATATTAGAAAAAATATAGAGAAAGAGATTTCTTGTATTAGAATTTTCTATACCTAATTCTATAGGATTAAAGAGTTATTTATAAGTATACAAAATATGATCCAAAAAACACATAACCCTACGCATTAAAATATATGACCCCTTCATTTAAATTGATAAATCTTACAAACTAAAAGATATAATCATCATCTTAAGACAATAAACTCTTATTTTAAAGATTATTTACTCTTATATTTCGTTGCACGTGGTCAAACGATAACTTGTTGGGTCCAGGACGTATATATTTACAAAACGCGCGTTTCTCTTAATAAGAGCATGTCCTTTTATCTTGGGCCATAGGCCCCATATTTATTACGTACAAGGCAATCCCGGCTGGCAAGTCATCGTTTCTAATTCTTATATATCCAGTTGTTTAACTTTTAAAAATTTTTGAAACTTTTCTGGTATTGATTTTAAATTATGTTACAAAAACATTCATTTTTAAATAGCACTTGAAAATTTTAACTTAAGATAACATTTAAAATTTGATAATTCAAAAATCAATTTTTTACCTGAACACATACAACTTTAATAACTAAGTTTTTAATTGATTTTGCTATTTTTAAATCCTCACCAATAATTTATCAGTCTTTTAAGTTCAAATCTTCAATTTTTTAGTTTTCACTTATGTCTCTTTTTTAAGATTACTTTTTAGTTACATTAGTCATTTATAATTATAGAAGTATTATTTCTTGATTATTCTTCGATGATATGAAAAGAAGAGTTTTTCATGTTCAATGCTGTTAATCCAATTCGGTCTATTTTCATGTGAAATAATCATTAAAATTTGTTGAATTCTATTCAAGAAAGTGTTACGCTGAACGGCGTCATTATTCTGTCCATTGGAGCTTCTATCAATACCCAAATTTAAGGACAAGAAATGGGCTATGGCAATTTGGATTACTGAATAATTGTGTTATCAGCATCTATGAGAGGAGTTGAAGAGTGGACACGTAGGAAAGAATTTTCGGGGATTTCGATTTCCGTAAACACAACCTGATAGAGAGGAGTGAATTAGTCTTAACTTTGTGAATTCCTTTTTCTTAAGCTTAATCTTATTATTGTGTCTCTTTCTTTCTTTTTTTCTTTTTTAGAGGAAAATGACAGTTATTTTAATTATATGTATTAATCTTTTGCAAAAGTTAAAAAAACCAAATGGAAAAGAACAAAATTTGGAAAAACGAAATTTAATCTGTTGATTTCCACCAGACATTCAAATAAAACAAGGTTTAATACTAGTGCTTTGCTACAACTTTTTTGATTTTTGTTTGTGCCTTCTACTTACTAGATTAGGCTTATTTTCCTATCTTATTTATTTTTAAAAATTTAAATTTTTTTAACCAATACTAATGTAATAAGATAATTTTATTTACACTAATGGAAATTGGTTTGAAGCAGAAAGACTCAGATTTCTTAATAAGATGAATCGAGTATTATAATTTCTTATGAACGAAGAAAATTTTTCGTTTTAGTTTCTTCCCATAAACGTAAGTTCCATATAATTTAAAGTGTTTATGTTTATTCTCATCTATAAAAAAAAAATTTAAGAAAAAATTCAAATAGGAACCCTTGCATAAACAAAGGAATACCTTCAGCGGGACTCATGAGCAAAGCAATTCCTGGTTTTGTAAGCAAATAGAGCAAATAAAAAAAAAAGTCCATATGGGGCAGCCAACCTGAAATTTAAGGGCGATTAAAATTTAATTTTGGTCCCTGAATTATACCATTTTATCACTTAAAGGCCTTAATTCTTTTATTTGGAGGCCCAAAACTAATATTTTTTTGCCAAATTGGGACCCACATACTTTACTAAAATAGTCTGGGTTTTTTCATTTCAAATTACATATTTGTAGTATATATAAAATAAAAATAAATCTAATATGTTAATTAATACCCGGGTTAAATTGGTTTTTTCACGTTGAAGAAACTTTCCACCGTTTTTTGGTTAAACCATTTGATTTAATATAATCAAACAATTGTTATGTTTAGCCGCTATATTATCAAATACAAAAATATTCTTTTTAGCATATTTTAATTTCACAAAAAATTAGCCAAATAGTTCAATAATTAGTAGATCAATGTTTTAAATGGAGATTATAGTTTTGATGAAAATACCAATTCAGGACGTTTCTTTTCAAAAATCAATTTTGTAGTATATACTATATATAGGAAAAAATTTTTATTTTTTTTATCTTGAATGCAAAATTGCAGAAAAAGTTGTTTCTCTCTTAAGTTTTCTATTAGTTGATTAATCAAAAACTTAGCCAAAAAAGGGGATTAAATAATAATTCAACCTAATCAGAAAATATTAAAAAAAGAAAAGAAAAGGGCCTAAAGAACAATCTTGGCTTTCCGGCCAGTGCCCCTTTTGGTGGGGGAGGAAGAGTCTATTACATCGCCATCACTACAAACGGTAAATTCAAAAAACGTAGTTTGGTTTTAGTGCGCGAAACAAATTAAAATTTTGACCGTTGACGTAGAATATGCCACGGCGGCTAGAAGAACACAACCGGCAGATAAATGAACTGAGAACTGCAGTCAATTCACATGCAGGAGGACACTGAACTTCGAACGTTGTTGACAATGTCATAGCCACACTTTCAACGACATTTTCAGGTCTGAAGGGCACTCCAGGGGAAAGCTGATGTTTTCCACATATTTGTCAGATTATGTGGAAGACCACCCAGCCGAGTGTTGTTTCATTGTGGATTTGGTTGGCTTCCGTCATTCCGAAACTCCTGAATGTTGAGTTTTTGTCATTAGTTGTTCTGTTGGGGATATCAATCCATAAGTCCCAAATCACAGAAAACAATGTGAGAAGAGGAACCAAAATTAATGGTTTCAAATCCAACACATCAACATTGACCAAATACCATGTGAGATTTGCGGATTGGCACATTATTGTGTTGAGGAATATTATTTTTCTTTTGTGTGTGGGCCATATAATATGTCTGCCTCTTTTTCTGAGGAGGAGGCTGGTGAGTTGCAGACTTTGCAGCTTCAAAGTTTAATACCACTGTGTTTTTGGTTTTGCTTTAAGTTTATCAATTATTATATTAATGCTTTTGGGTGTTTGGGATTTTTCCCTTTTTTTTTTTTTTTCTTTTTTTTTTTTTTATGGGTGTGTGTGTGGTTGTGTGCAGGGGAATTGTTTGTAAAAGGATAATATTATGCTCTTTTACCTCTTGCAGTCGGGTTATATTTTTCCCTTAACATTTCATGGCTTGTCGCACTGAAACCTTGGGGTCCAGTTTCAAAAACTCTGCAACAGGGATAGAAATAGTAGCATTCCCAAAAATATTTGTATCATAAGCAGAGCCTTGGAATTTTTCCCGTACCGACCCATCCACACTTCGGAGAGAGTAGAGACAGCCATGAGAAGATCTCAATTTTTCCTGATTTTTTTAGTTCTGGAATTGTTGATTTACCATTTTTGAGATTAGGAAAAAACGCTGAACAAATATTTCTGCATTTCATCTAAACATTGTTAATGCCCAATGCACCCAAACCAGTTGGATTCAGAATTTTGTGATTGCTGAGTATAATAGGTCGACCTTCAATTTCCAACTTTCTCTGTTGAATCTAACTTCTTATGTTCCTAATTGTTATTTTGCCTTCTCTCTCCGTCCTTATGGATTAAAAGAACGCATGTTTCATTTTTTCTGTTTTCTGAACTGAACGGAATTTCTGAAATTGTGGTTTAGCTTCTTCGTGAAATCAACTGGAGCCTCTTAACTGAGCTAACAGGTTGCATTGGGCATCTACAGCTTGCAACAATTCATTCCCAACAGGCAGAAAGATGCTTTGTCACAAGGAATGGAATGCCACTGCAGCAATCCCTGGCTGAGACATGGCCAATGGCACCCTGTTCGTTCAGGTCTTCTAGGAATGTTAGCCAAACTATATGGGTCAGGATGGCCATGCCATTGAAAACTTAGGACACTAGAGGTTCCTTTCGCCAGGTATTTTTTCTCCTAGAGTTAGTCATGTTTCTTTCTCTATTGTTTCCGCCAATTGAGGCTTACAAAGAAAACTTGGTCAAAGTATGTGACGTTCTGGCATCCTTGAAATTTCAATAGCTTCCAGTGTTCTGGAGACTGAGGCAAAATGATTGATTATATTCATTTTCTTTTCTAATCCCACTTAGGATTTCATTTAATTAGCTAGTATGCACATACAAATCAATATCCTGTAGATTTGAAGTATAAGTCGTAATTCTTGGGATACTGTGCCTTAGTTTCTTTTATTCAAAAACTCTCGTAAATTCTGTATAGGAGTTGAACTGTGGAATGAAATTGCTTGGTACAAGAATTAAGAGAGATAAAAAGACGAAGGAAAGAAAAAAATTTCAAACAGTGAGATAAGTAGAAATGAAAACCCTCTCCCCTTCTGCGGAGAAGAGGGACAAATAGAAACTGTAGAAATATGATTGATCTAAACCCTTTTTTCTTTTCTTGGCAAAATTGAGTTTGGCACCCTTTCAATTTATTTCAAGCCAGGAGTTATTTTTCCCATTTTTTCCCCTGTTTTTCCATTCGTGTTATATATGACATATTGATATGTTGAGGTCTTTTTGATATTTTGAAATTGGTTTAGAGTTTTCCTTAGGTCGTTCACCACTGATTGTAGATAAAAATCTTGATTTTGGTGTTTTCTGTAATACATATTTTTTATGCATGGATAGTGTTTGTCTCTCTCTGAGGATTAACTAGTTGTGGCTGGTTGGGGAAAACCCAAAAACTCTAGGGGGCTTGAAAATTGAAGTCACCAGGTCTGACAACCTATTCATTCTTTTTGAGTCCAAAAACATTTGAAAAAAGCATTGGAAAAAGCAGTCTTCTTGGATTTTGAATGTGAAGAAATGAAACGGACTTAAATAATTTGCCAATATCAGCGATATTGAGCTCAAAATATTGGACGTTTGATGGAAAATTCTTGCTTGTTTGATTAGAGAGGAGAAGTGTCAGATTGGTAATATTAGACTGTTTTCGATAGATTCACCACCTTTTACAGAAGAAAAGAAGCTAGAACTCGTGTCATCAGCTAGAAAAGTTTGCCAGTCGATCAGAAAAAGAGGAAATCATTAGGCCCTCCACATGTATCAAGAAAATTAGCGCTGCAGAGGGAAGGAGATGATAAAAGAAGCAAAAGAGAAAGGAATTTGATTGAGAAATGAGGAAGATTAAACAGTGGATGAAATCAGAATTCTGCCATGGAATATTGGATGGATCTACTTCTCTGTAGGTAGGAAACTAGAGAAGAAGAAGGAAGAAGAAGAAGAATTGAATGGGCTATAATTTCTAGCTTTGGGCCGCTTTGTCCAATTAAACAATTTAACAAATAGAAATGTCAAAGAAAGCTTTATGCCTGTGTGACTGCTATTCCTATGGTCTACTTAATATCCAAAAGTTTTTTTTATCATGTTTTGGTTGGTGGTTCTCAAATTACATTTTAATGAAATGCAATTTTTGCAATAGAATTTATAATAAAAATTTGTTATAAAAAAAATAGATAGATATAAGAATTATTAGAAAAAATTAGAGAGAAAGCACTATCTTAAAATAATAACATGATTTGGGTTTCGTTCTACAATATGATATTTGATATTGACCACTTTTATTGTTATATTATTATTATTATTTATAAGTTACAAAATTACTATTTCATTCATATATTTTTATTTGAAATAATAAATCCTTTTGATCTGGCGGCTAATTGAGTGTGATAATATATGTCTTTATTTTAAGATATTTTTTTAAATCCTATACAAAATAATTTTTACTGAAAAATGATATATGGTTATAATTTTAAAAAAATAAAAAGTTAGAATCAAAATTGACTTTTTATTTTAAACAAAAAGATAATGAGAAGGGAATATTGCTTCTTAATTAAAACTTCAAAATAGGTTGGAATGTCACATAATTTATGGAAAAGTTTCTTTAGTTTATTTTTAATTTATGTTAATAGAAATGTTAATTTATTTTAAGTGAGAATATCCTAAATGTTTTGTTATAAGAAAGCAAAGGGGAAAATTTATTTAATTGGTTTTAAAATGAATGGATCAATTTGGTAATTAAATCAAATTTTTAAAGACTAAATTAATAATTAATAATTTATTTTTTTTCAAAATTTAGCAAAAAGAAAAAAGTGAGAAGATGGGGACCCTAAACAAATTGGTTTAGAGAGAGCAGATCAATACTACAGGCATTTGTCATGCGGTGGCTTGTATGCTTTATTCCCAATCGCATGTTGCGCTCCCTATCTGCATTCCATTCTTTCGCCTTTTTCTTTTAAAGATATCTCATACTCTCCACTGCTACGTATATATATGCATCCTTTGCTTCTCTTTCGCATTTCCATTCGTTTCTTCCCACGCTCCATCTTCATCACCGCCTTCTCATTTCTTACTTTTCTATCATCATAATTTTTTTTTTTTTTTGACCTTTTTCTTAATAATTAATAATAATAATAATAATAAATTAATAAATTCTCCGAATCCAAATTTTTCGCATGTGAAAACATATAATTTAATGCTTGATATTATCTCGATAAAATTTAATATTTTATTCTTACATATCCTTAAAACAAATCGATTATTTATTAGAATAGTTGATTGATTGCTCGTTAAAATGTATTTATTTTTTGTAGTATATATAAATAAAAATAAACTCTAAGTATGTTAATGGATTGCCCCGGTTTAATTATTTTTTTCATGTTGAGGAAATTTTCGATTATTTTGGTGAAAGCATTTATTTAATATAATCAACAATTTATTTTAGCTGCGTTATATTTATCAAATACAAAATATTTTTTAGCACATTTAATCAGCAAAAATTAGCCAAATAGTTCAATAATTAGTAAATCTAGTTTAAACGGAGGATTAGTTTTGATTAAAAAATACAATCAGGACTTTCTTTCAAAAAAATCAATTTGGTATATATATATATATATATATATATATATAGAAAAATTTTTATTTTCTTTACTTTGAAAAGCAAAATTTTAGCAAGAAAAGTGTTTTCTCTCTGATGTTTCTATTTAGTTTGATTAATTCAAAAAAAATGCTCAAAAAAAAAGGCGATTTAAATTAAAATTCAACCTATGATCAGAAAATTATTAAAGGAAAAGAAAAGAAAAGGGCTAAAGAACAATCTCGCTTTTCCGGCCCAGGCCCTTTGGTGGGGGGACGAATGAGTGTATTACATGCCATCACTACCCAAACGGTAATTTCAAAGACGTAGTGTGGTAGCGGAACCAATTTAAAATTTGACCGTTGATAAAAAAAACAATCATGAACATTAGCCATTGGATACACGTGTTGGTGAGACTAAGGTGGGGTTCCTGGTGTATCAGGTCTAACTGTAACGTGGGACCCCTTCTTTTCGCCAAGTAGTAAAAACTAAGGGCTAACTAAATTTCAATCAAAACCTCTGATATTTACAAGATATGATTTACTTTAAGATAGAATTTGTTTGTCTCTCTTAATTATGTGATTCTGATAGAATTTGTCTGTCTCTTCTTAAATTATGTGATTTCTCTTTGTTTGACTTAATCAATGCCTTGTCAATTCATGTCTCTTACCCTATCAAATTATCATTTGAAAACTGAATAGGCATTAATTAGTTTAACTATAGTTAATCAATTGAAATTTCATCAAACCACCGTTTTAAAAATTTTAGAAAGAAATTTAACACCTCATGATTATATAATATTTGAAGTTTAAGAGAATTTAAATTTTAGATAATTTTTCACTTAAAAATTCAAGCACTTGCATTTCACATATTCATTCTTAAATAGTCTTTTATTCAGTCGCGGTCTCTTAAGATGATTGCGGAGTATCGAACTATATATGGTTGCTTAATTTTTAGCTCAATCTAATTCTAAAAAAACTTTATGCATTAATTCTTTTATATCCATTCCTCATCTAAACCGATAAAAAAAATTATATTTAAAAGAGTTTGGATAGCCGAAATCGTCATAAGAAATATTACTGAAAATTTTATCAATATAAATTACCGAATTAAAAAATTCAATTCCTAAACATACAAATTTTAATCCATACTTTTCCATATATATTCAAATGTAATTTCCCATTCTTAAATTCATTCCAATTTCGATTCATGCTCAAGTAAATTCAATATCATATACTTGTTAAGTTTTCCAAAAATTATAATGTTGAAACTGCCCTCATTATACAATTTTATGAATCACAAGCACTTTTCGTATGCATTCAAACGTCCATGCCATTATCTAGAATTGTTGTTGTAGATCATTATGTTACGATTGATGATGGAAGCAGCTTAGAGAATAAGGTTGCATGTTTATAAAACGAAGTAGTACACATGACACGTACATTAACTACATGCTTCTCTCTTTAACTGTGTTTAACGAGTTTAAATAATCTTTCTCTATGTTAATACCCCGCCTAAATCCCACTCCTAATTCTTCCTCCTAATATATATTTATCTGCTCAAAACTCTCTTTCTGGCTAAACTCTTTCTCTGGTTCAATATTCTGGTTTTGTTAGCATCACTGCTAACGTTGTATGAGCTAAGCCGTGTCAGATCTTCTCTTTTCTCTCTGTCTCCGATGGCGAGCAAACATACAAATTGCCGGCAAACGGTGAAAGCCAATCCGTTTCTACATCATCGGCTTCCCCTCAAGGCACGCAAGGCGAAGGCTTCAATGCCAACGCCTTGCAACCATCCTCCCGACCGGTTTCAGATGTTTGATGATTATCATCAGCTCCTTTTTGCACGCTCCGATCCCTCGTTTTGTCTGAGCTTCAAACCGGCTCGAGAATGAACTCAGTTTCTGAGGTATATGTTTCCATGGAAAAGAAAATCTTGTATCGAGAAGGAAAACCAGCCCCAAACATCTGTGTTTTCTTTGTACTTCTATCTGGAAGTGGCATCCTTGTGCCGGTATTATTGGAAATTAAGAAAAAGAAAGTGAGAAGTTATATGCTATAAATATGTTAATTGATCAAAATCAAGGCTCCTTTAAATACATGAAGGAATAATTGGCCAAACTAAATATACTTTTACAGACCAGAAAAGGTTTCTCTTTGGTCAATTTCCGATTTCTGGCATAATAATTATTTGCTGTTCGTTTTGTTCATAATGTTGTAATCTTTCGCAAAAAAATTAACTTTTCCTATTGTCTTTTTTTGTGTTTTCTTACTGATTTGATTAGGTTTTATTGTTGTTTAATAAAAATTTTGTCATTTCTTAAACATTTTTTTAAATAATAAAGTATTAAATCTTCAGCAACTCTCCAATTGTTCTCTAATGAAATTAGCTTACTGTGATTTATTATTGGGGAATCAGTAATTTCCATCTATCAAATTTTCTGTTGTATTCAGATTTGCAAATCTTCATTAAACAATTTCCTCCTCAAGATCTAAAAGAAGAAAAAAGAAGAAGAAATACTCCCTCATGCCCGAAATTACAGTCTCAATTTAAAGGAGATTGGGAAACAGGATTTTTCGAATGAGAGCATTTTTGTATTGCAAATCTTCATTAAACATTTCCTCCTCAAGATCTAAAAAGAAGAAAAAGAAAAGAAATACTCCCTCCATCCCGAAATTACAGTCCAATTAAGGAGATTGGGAAAAGATTTTTGAATGAAGCATTTTTTGTTAGTTTACTAATCTTATCCTTAAGTGTTTAAGTTATTTGAAGGTATTGTCAGCAAAATAACCTTTTAACGTGTTGACTTTTTACTAAAATAAGTGGACAATTAATACAGGGCATCCCAAATTAGTAATTTGGACTATTATTTTCAGATAACGAGTGATATTTTTGATACGAGGAATTGGCAATCATAAATTCTTAATTATCTTTATTATTAGTTGCACTTTTCTGATTTGTGAAAAAAGGAAGAAGAATTTGTTCAAGGAATGAAAATGTTAAGACCCTAGCATTCTATGCTGCTACTTCTATTGATCTGAACTCTGTTTGTACCTTTTAATTGAATGTAAAATTACTAGTAATTAGGTACAAGTTGTGGAATTTTTAAGGGATTGATCACTTCCTTTTTACTGTTTTCGTTACTCAAAGATAGTCTTATTGTCTATTATTATGAATTTCTTTTTCCTCATATTTGTTACTGATTGTGTTCTACTTTCCTCCTGTTTTGAAATATCTGCTTTATTGTGTTTAGTTTGCTACTTCAATTATGGCCCTAACTGTGTTTCCACAAATAAATAAATGAAGTCCAGTGATCAACGGGAGCTTGAGTAGCACTAGTTACATATTTTGAAGTGTTAAAAGAAACAAAAACCTAGTTGTCTCATGCTTTCAGTTCTTTTGATGTTAATCACGTAATGAAACAACCATGGGATCCATTATATATATGGTGTCATATGTTTGCAGATAAAGATAGGGAACTGGGAGAAGCCCTTGCAGAAATCAAGTCCTTGAAAAATTCAGAACGCTTGAAAGAGAAGGCAGTTGAAGAGGTAATATATATAAATATCAAGCCTAAAATTTTTCGAGGTCATCAGTAGCTGCAAAAGGTTTTGTTAAAGAGGCTTAGGGCATATTCAGATGCCTCACAGTTTGTCATACAGTTTTTGGTTGAGAATTGGAAATCAATATATTTGAACCCCACAATTTTATTTATAATGTATTATTAACTTCAAATTGCTTTTGAATGTGATATCTTATGCCCTTTATAGTTGAGGGACTGTGTCTACTGTGAAAGTTGGTTGTTTGACCTGGTGCAAGTTATAAAATTTCTAGATACAAGAAACTCTATAGATAGCCTAATGATGTTGAGTGCATAATTCACTATTTAGGTGGAAGGTTAGATATTCAAGAATGTAATTTTTCTTTAGTATTATGATTCGTTTTGGCTGAGATAGAATTAAGGTTACAGTTGTTGAAATTAAATCCTAGTGGTAAATACTTAAAACGAGTTTTTATTCCGAGTATTTTGTCTCTTGAACCAGTGGCTACTGTATAGATTATTGTTTCTAGAAGAAAGTTTTTATAGTGGGTGACAGTGTTTTCTCATGGAACTTTGTTACCTTTTCACTCCAATTAACATCTTTTGAGAATGACAATGTAATAAAAGTTGCTTTTGATATGTTGGTTCTTTGTTATTGTAAGATTTAAGAGTTGAATAAGGCTTTGTTGTTGAAAAGAACATAGCAACCTTTCGTACTTTTGAATGGAAAACTCAATGGTGAATTACTTGCTTGATGTTAACAAGAGTTGTCAATCCTTTTCTCAGGCAGTCAAAATTTTGTAAACATGTAAGTGGAATTTTTTTCTTGGATATAAACCTTTTCATAGAACTGTCTACCATAAAAAATGAGATATTTGTGGATCAAGTAGAAGTTTTCATTTAGCAATTTAAAAGATCTCAATGAGCTTAGCAACTAATACTGAACTGTTAGTTTCATCAATACATATATCATTATTTGTCGATATTCCTTTCCTTCTCACAGTATCACTTGTGAAAAGGTTACTGATGCAATCTCTAACAATTTTTAATCTCAAATATTTAGGAGTTTGAAGTGTTGAAAAATATTTAATTTTATCCACATGATAAGGGTTCTCACTTGCTCAGTTTCACTGTGTTTATTATAATCTCAGCTTACAGATGAACTAAACAAATTGGATGAAAAGCAGAAAGCTTCTGAAGCTCTCCTTGAAAGCAAGGTAATGCTTGAAGTTATTGCCTTTATCAGACTAGTGAGTGAGTTTGCGTTTGTAACCTAGCTTTGGAAGCCATTTCTGCTCAAAATACGGAGTGTTTTATGCTTGCAGAACCTTGAGATTAAGAAAATAAATGACGAGAAAAAATCAGCTTTGGCTGCGCAATTTGCTGCAGAGGCCACACTTCGAAGAGTACATGCAGCTCAGAAAGATGATGACATGCCTCCAATTGAAGCCATTATCACACCGCTGGAGGCTGAACTAAAGTTGGCTAGGCTCGAGGTACAATTAGAACTTTTCCCCATAGGTTTCACTACTCCCTTTATCCATGGGATAGTGTTTTTACTGACACAACATGCATGCTAATCCTTTGACATTCTGTTTCCTGTGAAATTGTTTAACATATTAGATTTCAAAGCTGGCTTTCTAGCTGTTTTCACAAATTTTATATCATGTAGTCAAGGTGAAGATTAATGAGGCTCAACACATGCATGATATTTTGACCTGTTTAGGCAGCAAAATTGCAAGATGACAACAGAGCACTTGATCGGCTCACCAAATCTAAGGAGGCTGCTCTAGTTGAGGCTGAGAAAACTGTTCAAATGGCTCTGGCAAAAGCATCCTTAGTTGATGATCTGCAAAACAAAAACCAAGAGCTAATGAAGCAAATTGAAATATGCCAGGTTTGTCTTTTTTAAATTATTCTGCTGGCCATGCATGGAAATTCATTGGCAGCTATCAATGAGTGGCATACACTGGTCTATTTGACTTGCCCTTGTACATATGCCAGGAAGAGAATAAAATCCTTGACAAAATGCATCGCCAAAAGGTTTCTGAGGTTGAAAAGCTTACCCAAACTGTTCGTGAGCTTGAGGAGGCTGTCTTAGCTGGAGGGGCAGCTGCTAATGCTGTGCGGGATTACCAGAGAAAAGTGCAAGAAATGAATGTAATGAGTGCAAAGTTTTGGAACTTCTTTTCTTCCAATAGAAGCTGCTATTCTGAGTTTATTGCTGGTGCTCCAAATTGCTTCTGACTTCTATCTTTGCACAGGAGGAGAGAAAAATTCTGGAACGTGAAGTAGCCCGGGCAAAGGTTAGTGCAAACAGAGTTGCTACTGTAGTTGCAAATGAGTGGAAAGATGGCAATGACAAAGTTATGCCTGTCAAGCAATGGCTTGAAGAAAGAAGATTTTTTCAGGTAACTTAAGACATCAGTGATTTTTTCCTCCTAAGTTCTCCAATATATCTTGCGTTAATATAGTATTGCGAGTATCATTGTGGAAATTAGTTTCAAATCAGTTGTTCTGTTATATTTCAATAGGATCATCAATAAATGACAGGCTGTGATCTAAAAATTTTGCTAGATTGCTTTCATGGCACATGGCAGGGCGAAAGACCAATCACTTATTGTGGCTCTGGTGTTGTCCTAATATCTGTTGCTGAGTGTAAGAATGAAAGAGAACTGAGAAAGCATTTCCCATAATTGACATAATAAGAGATATTGGCGCTGCCTAGTATAAAAGCAACAAATCATGCGGGACTTCATTCAATTTACGTATTCGATTTTCTGTTCTCTTGTAGGGGGAAATGCAACAGCTTAAAGATAAATTGGCAGTTGCTGAGCGCACTGCAAAGGCAGAAGCTCAGTTGAAAGTGAGTACCCATTCAAGTAATCCACTTTCTTCATTTTCTTTAATTTTCACTTCTAAACATCATATTGATTTGTTGATTGCTTAGGAAAGATACCAATTACGGTTCAAGGTCTTGGAGGAAAGGCTTAAAGCATCTAATGGTAATTCACGTGGCCCATCTGAAGTAAGAAGCACATGCAATGGGCCCTCACGGCGCCAGTCTCTTGGTGGAGCTGAGAGTGTTTCTAGGTCATCATCCAATGGCTATTTGTTAAGGAAAGCATCAAATCTACAAGTTGGCTCTTACCAATCCAACAGTGCTGCCACATTATTAAGACATGCAGAGGCGTCATCAAGTTCATTTGAAGAGGGTAGTGGATCACTGGACTCAGATAAGTCTATTCCAGAAAAGATTAATCTAGATAATGCTGTCACCATTGCTAGCAATCAGACTCAAAGCAGTCAGACTGTTGTCAAATGTGAGAAGCATTTGAATGGGATGCCAATGGAAAAGTCAAAATCTGAGCACGAGGATTATGTTTCAGGAATTTTGTATGATATTTTACAGAAAGAGGTGATAACCTTGAGAAAAGCTTGCCATGAAAAGGATCAAAGCCTCAATGACAAGGATGATGCCATTGAGGTTAGAAACTAAGCTCAATTGTTTGCACTGCCTTTATTTCTTAAAAGTGATGGGCTTTGCTTTTTCAAATGTGGAATAAAACAGATGTTGGCAAAGAAGGTTGATACATTAAGCAAAGCAATGGAAGTTGAGGCAAAAAAGATGCGAAGGGAAGCTGCTGCCAGGGAAAAGGAAGTTGCTGCTATGCGGGTTAGCAAGGAGCATGATCATAGGACACGGCGCAGTAGTGCTCCCAGGGCTGCTCATTTACTTTCTGCAAGGTATTATTATTATTATTCTTGTTATGAATGGGAGCTATCCACCAAAACACAAAATTAAGCTGCACATTTGAAAGAGAACTGTTAATATCCACTAAGATGACGGATTTCTTGTATAGGTTGGTCCTCAGATATTGTTTTGGATTTATGTTAGCTCTTTTTATTCTTGCTCGTCTCTATACAATGCAGAGAGAGGGAGAGTTAGTTGGTTTGAAGTTAGATACCTGTCAACTCCTGAACTTAGTATGTGAAATAACACGTTAAGGTTAATATTACCCGTTTTTACTAGTTAGAATATGTTCTAGACTTGAAGAATACTTATGAGAAGAAGCATTTGACATGTTATACTAGTGGTTTCAAATTTAAATATTGTCATTTGATTTGTGAAAGTTAAGGAACAACAACAATGTTTCAAAGTATCATCACATTAGGTTAGTATTTAACTTGTGCTTTTGTTGAATGATTGTAAATTATATTGGGTTAATGTTTATTTCCTTTGTAGGATTTATTAGCTAAAAGCATGGAAGTGCCAAAGTGAGAGATTGAAATCATTTTTTGTCATAATATATTTCTAGCATAGAGGATTTGCATGTCTATACATGCGAATACATATCACATGTAGAATATTCCGGTGAATTTATCTAGAATGACTATGCAGTCACTTTCTGTGATATTGCTAGTAATAAATTTTGGTATATTTCAGGAATCCAAGAAATTCATAGGTAATTGATGCAATTGCAACAATGACCGGACATGGGAATCTTTGATGACTTAGCCATGCTGCTAAATTTGTATGATTGTCGGATATCTAATCTTCCTATCTTCAGCTGCAATTGAATTGTCTCAGCCAGGTAGCCTATTTGTAAAGAACTGACTCTAGGTTTCCAACAGAATCATCATGTGGTGTATATCTTTTGTATCAAAATTATTGAAATTGAGAATCATAAAGATCAAGCTTGTCGCGAAACTAATGTACAAGGTGTGTTATTAATTATTTTTAAAGTTATAGAGGAAACTTGAAAAAAAAAAAATGTATAGTTCTACTGGAGAAGCTATGTAACTTATTATTGCTTTCAGGTTTTACGTTTTGGTAACAAGTGAATGTAATTTTCAGGCGATAGCCCTTTCTGAAGATGGAATTACATAGAACAAAATGAATGGATTTCTGTTACTTTTGGAATTAATGTTGCTTCATGTTTTACAAAACACAAATGGCAGAGTGTTATTTTATTTTATTTTAGATTTGTTTCATATAAATGACATTATTTGTTAAATAAATTAATAGGTAAATTTTAAATTAATGTATTTGAAGAAAATATGTTTTTTAGTACTATGTTGGTATTTTTGATAATTGGAATTTGGTGATAACCTCCGGTTGAAATAAAAATCAAAATTTAGTGACTAAAAAATAATAAAATAATATTATGTGACGTCATAGAATTAAGTGTGAAGTTAAACTATCGTTAATATAATTTACCCGACACGCACAAGACTAATTTAAAAAAGAAAATTGGTAGAGAATAGAGAATTATGAGATACAATTGTATACAAAATGGGCCGGGCCCAAATTCCTGATTGGGCTGAAATAAGGCCACAAATTGAAGCCCTAATTTCGATGGAGGGAAAAAAAAAGAAATGCAGTTTTATCCATCTTTTCATTTTGTGTAGCTTCAGAGGGAGTCTGTGAAAACCCCAAATTGCAGATGGCTCTCCTTCTAAAGCCTCGTAATATTCCTCTTCTTCTTCTTCGTGTAATAATGGCCTCTCGATGCTCTCCTTCTTCTCCTACTTTTATGCGTAACTCTTTTTGTTCTCTCTCCTCAACCTCTCGCCCCTTGCTTTCCTCCAAGCACAGGTTTTCCCTCTACATTCTCTCTTTTTTCTTTTTGGTGATATATATTTTTTTGAACTGTTTGTTTCTCGGGAAAATGAGTTAAAAAGAAGGAAGGAAAGGAAACTATTTTTTTCGTAGAAACAGTTAAGAGATAGCTGAACAATGTTCAGCTTTACCATATTATATATTTGAAACGATATGAGAGCTTAAATACATAACATATGGATTTTTCTGGTTATTTTCTTGAGTGGTTAGATTCTTGTGCATGGGTTCAAAATTTTTTTGAAGTATAAATTCAAATACACTCTAATTCTTCAAAAAAAAAAAAAAAAATCTGAGAGCTTTTAAATACATAACATATTGGATTTTTTCTGGTTATTTTCTTGAGTGGTTAGATTCTGTGCATGGGTTTTTCAAAATTTTTTTGAAGTATAAATTCAATTACACTCTAATTCTTTCAAAAAAAAAAAAAAAAATCTGATTCAAATTCAAAATTTGGAATTCGTTTTTGTTTGCTACGTGGCCTCTATAAAAAAAAAAAAAAAAAAATCTGATCAAATTCAAAATTTGGAATTCGTTTTGTTTGCTACGTGGCCTCTATAACTAAAATGTAACATTTTTTTTTTTTATCACGGTGAGTTTAATGCATTTCTTTTTGGGTATATATATAATTTCAGGGTGAGTTTTCCATTGAAGTCGGTTTCAAGTCAATTTTTAGTTCAAAATGCAGTTTCACCTAAGGCTTTCATGTCTTCAAGCACTACAACTGAATCTGTTCAAGAAAGCACAAGCTCCAAGGCTTATGGTTCTGATCAAATTCAGGTAGATTTCTGGAATGCATATATATCTCGTAAGCTTCAGAAATTTTGGTTTACATTATAACACCTGCCATTCTAGCGGCGCTAATGCTGTCCTGATATATTTACAAATTGTCTTACGAGTATACAAATGAGCTACACAAGCCTAATTAGCTGAAGTTCAGTAGTCCAAGCTTTATTGATTTATTTGACTAGTCTTTTATAGGTGCTTGAGCTGGCTTATCAATCTTTATGAACAAGTTGAATTGAGCTTTTATGAAGAGTCCAGTTTATTTGAATTTTGATAATGCCTTTCCCTGCAGTGCTTGTAACTGGAAGTGGTTGTGTTGTATCCAATGACTTTCAGATAGGCGCTTATGATTATTGGATGTGATTCCTTTGTTTTGTAACTGATTATTTTTGGAAGGTGGATTTAACTTTACACCTCTCTTTCTCTATAATTATTGTTAATTGAAATGTAGGTGCTGAAAGGCCTAGAACCTGTTAGAAAAAGACCGGGGATGTACATTGGTAGTACTGGGCCTCGTGGTTTGCACCATTTGGTAATTTCTTTTGCTACTGGAAGATGCTAGTCTCCATTCTAAGCTTATTTATAACTGAGCTGAAAAACTAAAGGTTTCTGTTGATTGAATGTTTTTTTCTCTCAGGTTTATGAGATATTGGATAATGCAATTGATGAGGCCCAAGCGGGATATGCTTCAAAAGTAGATGTTGTTTTGCATTCTGACAACTCAGTTAGCATCACTGACAATGGGCGTGGGGTATGTGCTGTGGATTGTATTTCTTTGATGAGTCTTTGTTTACTTGTATTATTACATGGTTCTTTGTTTTTATCTTCATACAGATTCCCACTGACTTGCATCCAGTGACAAAGAAATCTGCTTTGGAGACTGTGCTGACGGTAATATTACATACTGATTAGTTTCCTCTGAAGTTAAGTCTGTGGTGGTTGGCATGGTGTCTGCTGTATGCTATTTAATTTTTAAGGACTTAGATTTAGTCATTCAAAATTTTATGGACACTGGATTAAATGTTCATGTACATGAATAATAATTGTGGAAAACCATTGCATAATGAATATCTTTTTGGACAAGGATACTTATTTATACGGAGTTTATTTTGACTTTGCACTCATGTTGTAGGTCTTACATGCTGGTGGAAAATTTGGTGGTTCTAACAGTGGATATACTGTCTCTGGTGGATTACATGGTGTAGGTTTGTCAGTTGTTAATGCGTTGTCTGAGGTATGCATTATATTCCATCTGAACTTCATATCTAACCACCCATTTCCCACAATCATGAGAATTATAACGTTTTACTTCATTATTCTAATTAACTTGTGCTTTAGGAGTCTTCCTGAGTCTAAAGTCAAATATTGATGTCAGTTTCCTTCTTCTGGTTCCCACTACTTATTAATTTCCACTGCCTTATTCTATAGCTTGAATCCTGCAATAGGTTGACTATTTGAAAAGAAACGAAAGGTAAAGATAGGATGTTTTTTAAGAATTGGAAAAGAAAAATAAAGCTTATGATTTTACCATGTTTGTATTGAATTATCATTTTGATGTCTAATGATTGAATTATATTGAATTAGACATGATTTCAAATAGCGAGTCACATTGTAATGAACTGATATATTCACAATTGGTAACGGATATTAAGTTTTCATTTCTTTTTTTCAAGTTCCTTCATATTTTTTGTCTTGCTTTGTCTTTGTTCCTTTGCATTTTGTGTTACTTGATTTTGTATTGTTTCACAGGGATTAGAAGTTACTGTTTGGCGTAATGGAATGGAATACAAACAAAGATATTCTCGCGGGAACCCTGTGACAATTCTAACATGTTATCCACTCCCTGCTGAATCAAGGGATCGTCAAGGGACATGCATCAGATTTTGGCCTGACAAAGAAGGTTTTCCTTGATTTTTTAAGCCTCGTATTGTTCTAGGTTGTTTATTTATACTTGTTCCCTGATTCCTACTGATAACCTATGGTTGTGATTTATATATTTTCTTTGTTGACTTTCAAATATTTCTGCAGTCTTCACTACTATAATTCAGTTTGACTACAACACAATAGGTGGAAGGGTTAGAGAGCTTGCTTTTCTGAATCCAAAGGTAAAGCCAGTGTTTCTTATTATGCGAATGTGATCCACTCATCTTTTATTCACTACCTTTAATTGGAACTGGACTATTTTATTTGCTACTTTTAATCAGAAATGACGAGCTATTTGTTTCTTTTATAACCAATTGGGTCAGATTGGGGTTCGAACTCCAAAGCCCTGGAGCAACATAGTTATCTGTTTTATTGTATGGTTGATAAGTTTGTTAATTCAAAGCTAATTGTTTCATTTTATTATATGTTTCTTCTTGCAGCTTACTATCACTCTTAAAAAAGAAGATAATGATCCAGAGAAGAATCAATATGATGAATATTACTTTGCAGGAGGATTGGTTGAGTATGTGAAGTGGCTTAATACTGATAAGGTTTTATTTTTTTGGCAAATCCTCCTTTCTATTATTGTAATTCCTGCATTCTTGTTTGTACTAGTTTCCCATTCAGCGAGCTAGCAACTTTTTGTCCTACAATATATTGATCCTGGTGGATGAAAAATATTCCTTGTTTTAAGATTGTTTCTGACAATGAAAGGATAGAATTTTGAATGACAGGTGTCATGATTTTAGTCTTGCAGTTTGGTTTTACGGCTAAGTTTATGCATGTTCTAGACTAATATGGGTTGAGACATATAGTGTTGAATCTGAATGATAGCTCACAGGCAGAGGAGAGCCAGTCTTTTTGAAGGTTGGATTTCCATATCATCAGAAGTGATGAAACTTATTATATGACTAAACTAACTGCACTTTTTTATATGCCTTTGTTTTAACTTTGGAAATATATGGTAGATAAAATTGCTATTAAATCGTGGATTTTATGATTAGACCTGGTTATGGTGATACAGTATAAACCAATGTATTTGTATGTGCTTGTCCAGGCACAGTTTTTATCTTTTGTAATTCTTGGTTATTAGATTTCCATGGTGGTTCATATTTATTTTTTACATCTTATCTATTCACTGATCCATTCTAGTACATTCCCATTATTGTGTTAGCATATTGACCTATTGAACAAGATTATGTTCTGAATTAAAAACCTTTATTTTTAGTATTTTTAAAAATGAAACATATGTAGGTAGATACATTGATTGTCTGTGTGACACATGAACTGTATGGCATTTGTAATTTTGTAATTTTTAATTCATATTACGAAAAATATGACAACCGGTTCATCTGTTTTTTGATGGAAAATATTTGGTTAAAAGCTTATTCATGGAACTTCAAACTCATATCTTATGAATTCACAAAATTCTTTTTTATCTTCTTTTTGAATTTTTGAAAATTTGAAATATGGCCTTAAGGAGTTAAGGTTGGATTTGAATAGATGATATACAATTTTAATTTTGTTTATATCTTACTGTTCAATTATGCATGTGAACTCTAAAGATTAACCAGTTTCATTTTCATTGACTGGGATAATTTATTATAAAATTTGATTCATTGATCTGTTTGGAGCAAAGTCCAGTCAATTGCATCTGTAGTTCCATGAGTATCAGATGACAATTGATGCACTTGGATTTCTAAATTTATTTTGATATTATGAATGGTAATTGCTCTGCCTCTTAAATTAAAAAGCTTGAATTTACAAGTCCCGATTGGGTGGGTGGCTTAATCCTGTTCCACCTTCCCAAAAAAAAAAAAAAAGAATTGTTTTTTTTTTCTTTTTCTCGTTCCATTATGTCATTTTTCTGGATTCCAGTCTATGTGTTGTACTGAATGGTGACTTGCTATTGTTTGGTCTAGAAACCGCTTCATGATGTTGTGGGATTTAGTAAAGAAATGGATGGGATCACAATCGATATGGCTCTCCAATGGTAAACTTTTTTTCATTAGTTTATGTTGCAACTTCTATTTAATTTAATGAGTGCACTTTTATGTCCTAAAATTTTATGTGAGATTAATTTTCGTCTGATGTCAACAGTCATTCACTCAATGACCCATGTGATTTAAGTTTGTCCATTCATTCTTAACTAGGTGTTCTGATGCGTACTCAGATACAATACTGGGATATGCTAATAGCATACGTACTATTGATGGTGGCACACATATAGATGGTTTCAAGGCTTCACTAACTAGAACTCTTAATAATCTTGGAAAGAAGTCAAAGATCATTAAGGTGTGTGCATGTTTCATTTACTTTCTTCTTTGCAAAGCTTGGGATTTTTTGGAAGAACTCCTTAGGAAGTCATCCAACTTTGTCTGAATTTCTAATGAAGCCCTTATAGTGTGTGTGTGTGTGTGTGTGTGTGTGTGTGTGTGTGTGTTTTGTTTATCATTTGAGCTCTTGAACCTTTGAAACACAAACACCTTCACCCCTCTCTGGTTACAGCAGTATAGATAGATATCAAAGTTGATCTATGTACATTGCATATGGACAAATTTCATATGGATTTGTAAATATTTACAGCAGGATATGAGTGCTAGCGACATGCACTTGCAATAAAGAAATTTGGGATTCTTATGGTTTGGATGGTGGCGGACTACTCTCTATTCAAAGTTCTCTATTTTCTATATAAACTAATAGTTTTTGTTGAGATGTGAACTTCTAATACACATGGCATGCTGTCAGTTATCAAATGCTTCTGTGAAATTTCACTGCAGGTCCGTTTGGATGTTTATTCATTTGAAATCATTTGAGTATTTGGATTTGATATCATGTATATTTTTTATGAGTTTACATTTGAAACTCAAATCCAAATGCACATTGATTTAAAATGATCATCTACCAAAATCCACCATTAGAAAACTTCAGTTTGTTAAATAATCCTCCCAAAAAGGGATCATATGGGATACGTTAAGGATTTCAAGGTTTCAATTGATAAAAGAAAAAATTTGAAACTCAATTTAAAAATAAAATGTGAGTCTTCCTGTGCTTGTATTCATGCGTAAACAGAATTGAATGCCACACACCTTATCTTCTTAGCCTGCTTAATCTTATTCTTGAATGGTTGTGATATGCTTCCACTTCTTCCTGCTACATAGCTACCTCTATCTCTGTCTCTTTATTCCCTTTGAATCTTTCACTCTCCTGCCTTTGCAAAATACTGATGTAATTTGTATACTATCACTAGAAAATGAAAAGAACAAGGCTGAAATTTTTGTATATTATCCGAAGTATTGGCTCTGGTGAGAGTTTTTGTATAGAATAATATACTTGTGATTGATTTCAATCACGATTCAAGAGGGTTGTTATGGGTAGAGTGCAGATTAAAGCATGTATAGCTCATTATTTTTAATCATCATTGTATGCTTTCAGGAAAAGGATATTAATCTAAGTGGTGAACATGTGAGGGAGGGATTAACATGCATTATATCTGTTAAAGTTCCAAGTCCAGAGTTTGAAGGACAAACAAAGGTACTGAACTTTTTTCTTGTGTTACTAATTCTTTGGCAATGTTGGTCTTTTCATTTCTTTTCTTCATTGTTAATATCGTACATCTCTATCTTTCTTTCTACAACTGAAAGACAAGGTTGGGAAATCCAGAGGTGCGAAAAGTGGTTGACCAATCTGTACAAGAGTATCTTACCGAGTATTTGGAGTTGCACCCAGATGTTCTTGATTCGATCCTTTCAAAATCTCTGAATGCTCTTAAGGTACCCTTCTAAATATTCTTTTTCGTCATTTTCTGCTATCATTAACCATCATTTCCCTTAATCAATTTATTGCAGTGTCTCTGACATGTAGGCTACCTATTAGTTTTAAACCTAAACCCTATCTTTGTTATTGTTGTTTCCCTGTTTAGGCAGCTTTGGCAGCAAAGAAGGCAAGGGAATTGGTGAGACAAAAGAGTGTTTTGAGAACATCGTCTCTTCCAGGAAAACTAGCTGATTGCTCATCAACAAATCCTGAAGAATCTGGTTGCTATAATTTTTCATTTTTATAATCTGAAAGTTCTCTGACCTTATAGGATCTTGAGATGTTCAAAAGCATTATTATTAATTTTCATTCTTTGATTCTTGCAGAAATTTTTATAGTTGAAGGAGATTCAGCTGGTGGAAGTGCCAAACAAGGCCGCGATAGGCGTTTTCAGGTTTTGGGAAGAAATGCTAACATTTAATTCTCAAGCTATTGCATATACATTTAAGCATTTAAACAACATATGGATAGTTTGTTCTTTTCTGCTGAACTGCTTATGTTAAAACCAGTTAAGACAATTGCAGAGGCCAATTTTTTTTTTTCTTGTTTTCAAGAAAACTTCCACAGAAATGGAAAATTCATTACCAGATGAAAAATGAAATCTAACTAGAAAATTTTCTTAAGTGTTTGTACATATTCTGAACATCGACAGAATATGGAGAACATATGCCAAATTTTCACCTGTCTAATATTTTTAGTTTTAGAACTTTACTGGGTAAAAGTGCATTCTGTCTTTTTCTCTTTGAAAATGTAAACTAAAAATAAAAGGTGCTATTTGAAGTCAACTTTTCTGGAAGCAAACATACCCTTAATGCTGTTGGAACACTTTCTTGCATGATATCTATGCGACTCTGTTGTTATACTCTTGATCTTGAAATTTTAGGCTAGCCTTTGACTAGATAAATGCTACCTTTCAATTTTGTGAATTTTCTAGGCCTCTTTTGCATTATTGGTGTGTTAAACTGTGGTTGCACCAATGGATATGTTGTAACTAATTGCATAATATATTCTGGAACCCAAGTTGAGTTTATGATAGAAGTAATGTTTGTAAATTCTTATCTGTGATAATAAGCTTGGTCTTCCTGTCCAGTGTACCATCTTATATAAAATGTAGAGTTAAGTGGATGTCCATCTATTATTGATTATTGCACTGTGTTTGGGCAGGCTATTCTCCCTTTAAGGGGTAAAATTTTGAATATAGAAAGAAAAGATGAAGCTGCAATGTACAAGAATGAAGAGATTCAAAATCTTATTCTTGGCCTTGGACTTGGAGTAAAGGTTTTCAATACTTTCTCTCTGTTTCATAGTCTCTTCTTGACTCCTATAGTCCTAACCTCATGCCACCTCCCTAAATGATGATAACAATTCCTGTGTAACTTTTATCTGCTTGCTTAGTTCATGTGTGATATATTCTTTGTTACAGGGAGAGGACTTTAAAAAGGAGGCTCTACGGTATCATAAAATCATCATCTTAACTGATGCTGATGTGGATGGTGCTCACATCCGAACTCTTTTACTGACATTTTTCTTTAGATATCAGGTATTTAATGGAGAAAATTGTGAAAAAAAAGATCTTGAAGTAGAGAATTGACTCTCAAATGCATTATAAAGTTTGAATGGAAATTATGATGATGGGGTTCTTCTTTCTTGTAGAGAGCTTTATTTGATGAAGGTTGCATCTACGTCGGTGTTCCTCCTCTTTACAAGGTTTTCTGTGGCCCTGTGATGAATTTGGCCAATTTATCTTTCAATAATAATGGTTATAGTTTATTTCTTTTCTTTTCATTTCGTTTATTTATTTGTCTCTCTGAAATGACCAGGTTGAAAGGGGAAAACAAATTTACTATTGCTATGATGAAACCGAACTTCAAAAGCTTAGGAACTCATTCCCTCAGAATGCTTCATACAACATTCAAAGGTTTAAAGGTAAGACAAATCTTAATTTCAGGCTTGTGCTGGTGAATTTTCCTAGGAAAAAGTTCGAGTATCCATTAGGCATGAGCATAATTGGTTTGGTTGAAATTGAGAAAAACCAAATAACTGAAATTTTTTGAAGAGAAACTAACTGAACTGAACTGTGGGAAGAACTTGACCAAAATTGAAATAATTCAGAACAGTTCAGTTGCTAACATCATGGATTTGAATTGGTCCCATAGGGTGCAAAATTGTATCAGATTGTTTGATTCTATCAACTATGCTCTCAACTAGAACATTGGCGATTTGTCTGATTCATGGATGGATATTTTGTTATCATGCCAGTTTCATTAATATTATTATCAACTCCAAACTAAATAAGCAATTCTTTTATGAGAATGGGAATTATTAACTGTTTTAGGATGCTCATTTTGCTCTCTATGAAATTCTTTTCTTATTACCAAGAGGAACACAATTCTATTTATTGTTTTGTTTGCCCTCTGCATTCAATAGTGGGAACTTCCCATCTTAATATAAAATCCATTTCTCCGAAGATTGAATTTATGTGAGTTTATTCCAAATGGAATAGTGCCTTATGCGCTACTTGTTCAGGAAAAATATTTGATGCAGTCTATTATGCCAGTGTTCATGACTTTTTGGTTTGTGATTAAAATTTGTGTATTCTGTACTTTTTTCAAAAATACAGGCTTGGGAGAAATGATGCCTTCACAACTGTGGGAAACGACTATGGATCCAGAGCAAAGGCTGCTCAAGCAATTGGTTCTTGAGGATGCAGCAGAGGCAAATGTTGTATTTTCATCACTTATGGGTGCTCGGGTAAGTTACATCGAGTTTCTTGCTTGCTTTCTAGCTTATGATATTCACTATCATCCAGAGTGCATCTATGAATGTATTATGGCTTATGGTCATGGCAACAAGCAATATTTCTAGCAAATCATTGCAATTATTCTTACAGATTGCTTGCTGGTTTGCAGTACACATCATTTCGATGACATTTTATGTATATGCTTCTTAGGTTAACTTCTATCTTATGCTTTTTGTTTTAGGTGGATGTCCGCAAGGAGCTTATCCAGAATTCTGCACGCATGGTCGACATTGATCAACTGGACATTTGATAGCTCCATGTTTTTTAGTGAAAGTGGTCATTCCTTGTACCATCACACAACATTAGCTTGTTTAGGGTTTACATTGCTGACTTGTAAAGCTTAGGTGTTAAAATTTTGCTTGTCTCTGATTCTTCGGATGGATGCTTTTATGTGCACATCCAAGCATGTATTGGTTAGGGTATTGGAAGGGAGGAATTTGGAAGTGTTAGGTCTTGTACAAATGTTATAGTAATTCACATGTATGAGTTTCATATGGACGAGTTTATGTGCACTAAGAGCAAGTTAGGGATATTCTCAGGTTAGCTTATATAAGCAACGAGGCCAAGTCTTCTTTTCCTCTTGTATCAATTTGGTATTTTTAGAAATATTATTTCTGAAATACT
Source organism: Jatropha curcas (assembly GCF_014843425.1). The sequence goes on from NW_023590909.1 coordinate 2,394,836, forward strand.
CTCCTAAGGAATTGAACCTGGTCAATGAGGAAGAAGGTATACTTGTATCCTTTATTGGAATTGAATCAATTAAATCTGTTTAATCAACGAGCATTATCATTATTCAGATACACAAGTGTGGGAATTCAAATGGAAATAGACAACATCAATCACTGGGATTTTATAGTGGTTCAGCCTGTTTACCTAAAGGCACTCCTCACAGTTGAGAATTGAGATCATCTTTTTGAATGTTATTCCCAACTTTCAAAACCCACAAGCTTCAGGTTGCTTTTCAAGCTTTCAGAATGGGAACCTTCCTAATTTCAGTTTTACAGGCTCTATTATGAGGTGTCCTTTTCTTTTCTTTGTTTTTTAAGACTCAATGAGTAGAAATAACACTGCAAGCTATTCAACAGGAGTAGTTCTCCCTTTAACTCATTGAATTGATAAAAATCTTGATGGAGAGAATTTGAACTCAGATCTCTCACTTTTTATATAAGTGAAAAAGCTTAAACCATGTATGATTAACATATCATAAAATATCATTTATTTCACAAATTGCTTTAAAACTTTTTTACTACTTTGTATTATTTGTTTCTTCCAACCTCCAAGTGCAAATATCCTAATAGATATATACAATTTTAATTCTTCAATAAATCCTTCTTTCTTGAAAGTTGCCTTCAAAATAACTTGCAATACTTTTTTTTCACTTCAAACATGGGATGAGAAGTTTTATAAACCTATAGTAAAGATATCCCAAGCATAATAATTGAATCAATTAAGGTTTTGCTATTTATCAAAATGGTAATATTAATTGGAACCCAATGCTAATATTCAAATTCATTTCTTAGATTCTATATTTTTATTTTTATTTACGCTAATAGTATGTTGGTGGAGATGATAAATGGTCTCGATCCCTTAACAAAATCCCTATATTAGAATTTAAAAGAAAAAACTCTAAATTAAAGAAATTTTATATGCTTATATTATTATGACATCATTATAGATATGTAATATGTTTTAAAAAATTCGAACAGATTTAAAAAAAATAAAATAGACTTAATTTATATGCTTAGATTATTGTGACATTGGAAATGACAGTTCGATGAAATGTCTAAACTGGAAGCGCGCGAGAGAATATCCAATACAAATATTCGAATCCAACAAACAAAATTCGCTGAAGCTTTTGAGCTCTGAGAATGAAAGAATGCGTCAATGGCCCGATACGAATTTCTCTCTACGAGATTCAAACCCGGCATCAGAAATTAAACACACTCATTTTTAAGGTCAGTTGAAAGTTTTCTTTAGTTTTTGCAACAAGGCAAGTCGAGAGATGAAATAACATTTACCTATCTCTGTTTGATGAAACGTCTAAAACAGAAATTTGAGTCTGAGGTTTTACTTTCCATGTTTGAATTGGAAAGCTTTATTCCAAAGGGCTCTGGCTTTGCCTTTGTCCCATTGCTTAAGCTTTTTGGTTGTCTTCAACCAAAATTCCATTTTGTTTAAAGTCTGATAAAGCTATGACGCTTGACATGTTCATGTGTTATAATTCCCTACAGTGTTTACATTTCAATAGTGTATATAATGTAAGATGTTATTGTAACTCTCTCAGAAGATTATTTAGAGAGGGTTATTGTTCTTTGACATCTCGAATCATTGTGTTTATATTGAATATGGACCTACGAAAGAAAGCATGTCGTCGAGTTTAATTTTCCTTGTATTGAATACGTGGCGACTTTCAAACCTGTACCCGTAGGTCCAGGTTTACTCTTAGATGTATATTACAAACTTGGAAATATATCAACTAGAAAAGTCCAAAAAATAAAGTTGCTAAAATGTTAGAAGCAGAATTCTAAAGAATGATGGTATATTTGTTAGAAAAATGTTTAATTTCATTTACAGCAACTGTGGCCCTCTTTGAGGACTGCCTTATTAAAGAATGTAAAAATTTCTCAGGTTTTGTATAAATGTTTCTCCCACTAAGGAGCCATCCTTAATAAATACAGCAGGATAACCAATTGGAGCTTCTACCCAAGCTTCAGAACCTTGTTCTGTGAATAACTTTCCCGACCAGATGTGTTTCCAGGTACAACTTTCACCTTTTGGAAAATAGGCTTTGACATTTTGCTTTCCCTTATCCAGTACAGGCACCACTAGTATCTCAGTACCAACTAAGAACTGCTGGTAACTCAAACTGTGTACATGACTATCATCTGGGTAGTGGATAAATAGGTGGCGGCAAACGGGGAGGCCTCTCTGGGATGCCTCCTGTTGTGAAAGAGCAGATAGAGATTTGTTAGATTCCCTGTTAGGTGTTGACATGAATTGAAGCAAAATTCATATGCATTAATCTCAGGTATTACCTTTACTAGTTGGACTCTGTAGAAATACCAAGCTTTGAATATTTTAGCACAGCGTGCAAAATGAGAGAGAGTTTTCTGGTTTGAGTAGAATTGGCTGTTGCAAGATGGCTTGTTTCCCTGATTGGAGAATACAATTGGAATTGAAAAACTTATGAGATCATACATATTAGTTTCCCTTTTTGTAGCATTCATGATAAAGTGATATGTGGAAGTAAGACAGATGTCCTATTATCATTGTTAAACTTTGCTTTACTTAATGCAATGCAATTCAGTAATTTCACTGCGTTGCAGACAGTTCAGCTTCAGTACCATCATAGCCATGCATCAAATTACAAAGATAAAAAATGGGGGAGGATTTTATGTAATTAGCAGTAGTTATGTGATTGAAACAATATATATTTCTGTTATTTTCAAATTGATGATTGTGATGCATGATTATTGATTACAGTTGTCAGGTGTTTCAACTTACTTCATGGGTCCGGAAAACAGTTGTGAAAGCATTTAGTTCCATCCACCGCATGAGCAACTCTTCACTCCTGTGATACTTGATAAAAGGTAAGTTTACTGCACAGTAGCCTCCAATGTCACTGTGATTAAGAGCATATCCACAAAGTCCACTACTTAGTAGGCCTACAACTGCACTCTTTATCCCATCATTGGTCTGCCAACTAACCATTTGGTCTCCTTCCCAAAACAGCATTCCCCATTTGGGACTGTCCCTGAAACCAGCCCTATTGAAGAAGACCAAAGCTTCTTCTGGGTCCTCTCTCTCCTTACCTACACGGTTTTCTTTCCATTCTTCCACAAACTCTCGGTTTATTTGGGCCCACAGCTCTGGGTATCTGTTGTGGGCACATATAGGGTCTTCACCTGAAATAGTCTATCCAAAGTCAACTATACAAGATTATATTATTGCACATTATCCAAGCACATACAAAGTCACATATACACAAAAGGAAGAAGAGAATGAGATAGGAAAGAAGGGGAAAAAGAAGCTTCATATATTTCTTCTCTTGCGCGGAAATATTTTTTAGCAGTAAAAAATCAAGCAAATGCAGGTTTAGGAGTGTTGGCTAACAAAGAATTTTGCTAAACATTTGCCGGAAAATGCTTCTATCTTTTCTCTCTTCTAACATGGTAAAGCAATAATTTGTGAATTGTGAATGGAAGGAGAAACAGGAAAATAATCTCCCATCAATTAAATATACTAAAATTTACCAGAGAAGTAAAATGAATTTTATTTAGGACTTGCAAGATGATTAAAACACTTGTTATGATAAGGCTAGTGTTAACCTAGGCCACTTCCTCCTTATAAGTACTCCATAAAAAAATGAGAATTTTTACCTGAATAAAGGGTGGCATCTACTGGTAGACCTTCACCAAAATCAGCCATCCACCCTCTGACCCCATCATCAACCATTTCCTGTAAAACTTGCTTGAACCATCTTGCAGTATCAGGGTGGGTCAAATCCAACATTCCTACATCAAAAGCTGTATTTGGAACCATATATGGTTCTCCATGCTTGTCCTTCACTAAGATGTCCAACTTTTTTGCCTCCTCAAAAAGATTTCTCCTTCGGTTTGGTTTCTCATCTGTCTGTGAAAGCAAACAGAGGTTTAAAACTAAAGCCTCAAACCCTCCATGTATATCTAATCTTAATCAAAACACGTTTAGATGGAAGTTGTAGACTTGCAATAACTATTTTACTGTAAAAAAAATGCAATGATGACAATCTTCCTCTTCTTCTTCTTTAATAAAGCAATGATAACACTCTTCTAAAGTAATAATATATGGCACACATGAACTAGGAAAAAGAATGGTACCGGAGCTAGACAGGGATTGCAGTATGTCATCACTTTAATATGCTGACCACCGAGATCTTTAACTAGTTGCTTCCACCCCTTGTACCTTGTCGTATCCACTTCCCAGTTCCACCAAAGTTGTGATCCAATCAATGTCTCTCTTTGTCCTACCCAATCCTGCACAAGAATTGCTACAAGGTGAGAACTTCTGTATAATGACACCAATTTTGTGAAATGCTAAATAAGCACTGAACAAAAGATTTAGATTTTAAACTATTTCTGACGAGTGAATGCAGTAGAACCAATCAACTAAAGATTGTAGATATGAGGTAGGTTATAATTATGAAATAACTTTAAGCAAATAATTTATTGGAATTTGAAATGGATATTGTGGATTTCAGTGAACATGAATTTGCTTTTGACTAGGTACACAAGGAGTACCTGCAACCAAAATGCTGAGATGGGAACCTTATAAGCCTTCAGTTCATCCCAAACACGTCGTACAGCTTCTGTTCCACCCTGCATTCCAACAACAGCTCCAGATATAATCCAGTTAGGAAGCTCTGGAGGCCTGCCGATAGTCTCTGTTAAGTGTTCAATAAGCTCAGAAGGTGAGTTGCCATGCAATATTCTTCCTTCAGCTGAACTGCTATGTATCTGCAAGCTCCATTATACAGAAAACAGGAAACTGCAAGTTTAAACTCAAATGAGCTTCTATTTTGTACGTCTAAAAAGAAAATTTCTGTTGCTCTTTTCAAATATATAAATATATATAGAACCTAATTTCTTATCTATGTATATTTGTATATTCGGAACGTGTTGTGAATAGTTGAGTTTATTAGACCAAGGTGATTTAGACAGAAAAATTCTATATCGTACTAGTGATGTGTTGCTCTTCAATGTCCTATTTCTGAAATTCTTGCTTCTGCCACCACGAACATGGTTTTTCTGCATTACATCTGTTCTAAAACATAATTTAATGTAAAGAGTAGAAGCTCTAAAAGCTATACCTGTATGCGAACTCTATCATGTCTTGTCAAATCAAACACGGAGTAAGCATAGCCATCAAGATAAAGAGACCTCATCTTTGATGTCATGTAGAATGGTGAAGGAGCATAAGTTGTAGTCCAATTACCCCCGGCTCTGCAACATAGGAACGAAAGCTTTTACATTACTGTAATGCCTAAATTTACCATAGCGCAAAAGTTCAAAGAAAATCTACCTGTAGCTAACCAAGTTGGCTGCAAATGTAATAGGTTGATCTCCTCTTCCAATTCCTTGTTCTTGAACAAAAATAGGTACCCTTTTGCCTTTGAAGTCCATATGAGAGAATTGCTCTCCAAAACCATAGAACCTTTCATCGAGTTCACTTGAATAGCTAAGGCAGATTCTGTTGAATGCTGTCAACTCTGCAACCTTTATTTCTGTTTCCTCTGATGAGGATGAGGAAACTGCAGTGAACCCTCTGGGCTTTGTAAACAATCTAAACCATCGGAGTTTTCTTTTCTGAAATCTTCGCAGCTTCAACCTTAACCGTTGATATTTCCCAAAACGAGTTGGTGAAGCTCTTGATCGGATTTCAAAAAAGTTGGGTTCTCCAACTCTCACTTGAAATCCAATCTGGTTAATGTTCTTTTGGTTAAACAGAACCCAATACTTTGCAGAAGTGGAAGGTCCTCTCGTCTCAAAGTCTATTTCTTTATAAATTCCAGATTGTTGAATCATTTTCTTCTTCCTTTTGCTAAATATTTTACCTGTTATCAACAAAACAGGCAATTGGGTATCCTTCAAATCCTCAGTTGAATCAAGATCACTAGCTTGGTTATAATCTAGCTCATTGGTCACTCTAATATCTTCAATTGTTTGATGATCACACACGAAATGAACGTCTCCATCTTCTATAGCAAAGGATCCTCTACTTTCTTCAACCTCTGTCTCTGCCATAGCTGCAGAGACAAAGGCTTGTCCAGGAATGGTGGACCAGAGGACTTTTGTTGGTTGAGACTTATGAGAAAGTGAAATATACCCACCATTTTTGGTGCTCCAAAGAAGCTGGAAATCTCTTCCAACTGGGAAGATTTGGTGGGAGGGAACTGTTTGGGAATTAAAGAAGAGGCTTCCTTGAATGAAAGGGAGAGATCTTGGTGTCGATGGGAAAGGGTTGTTTAAGTGCTTGTGATGCTTTTTGGTGATTTTGAGGGTTGCCATGTTGGTGTTAGAACTTAAAAGAAGAATATGATTTGTCTATTACATACGCTGTTTATTGATTTAGAAAACGTGTCATATGCAAGTTTTTTGTGAACCTTCTTTTCTGGAAAGTTCTTTGCTAAAGAAATATACGACACAGGGCAGCAAAAAAAATATATATATATAAGAAAATTTGTGATTCCTTTTGTTTATCCAAAAGTCATGAATATATATATATAGGCATATAAGCTGTTACAGGTAAAAATCTACAGTTTTCTTTCTTAGTGAAGATTTCTATTCGTATAAGATAAAGGGTAGAAGTGTCCTTAAATAGGTTCCATAGCATCTGGAAACTGGAAAGGAGAATGCCATAATGGTCAACAAACATGGGTCGGCCTTATTTATTACGTTTTCCGCTGATTTTATTGCGGTTGAGCCACTTTTTTTTTCTTTTTCTATTTGTTATTTTCTGCCGTTTTCTAATTTCTTTTTTCTTTCTTTCGCCTTTCCCTTCAGTCTCTCGTTTGTTTTTATTTTCTTTTGATATACATTTATATGATCTTTTCTATGCATTTTCTCTTCTGTACAAAGCTTAAAAGTCCATTGTAAGTGGCCATCATATTTGAACCTATACGCAAATTTGGAATTTGGCACCTTTTATTAGTTATACTTTTAAATCTGAAATCGTTGAAGTTGGAGAGTTAAGGACAAAATTGATATAATTAATAAAAGGGAATTACTTGTTTTGACATTATTAGGGTTTTTGGGATCTAAAGAATAAGTTTCCATCATGTAATACAGAAGGAACGTTGATTCATTTTTCAGATAATTGTGTACAAGTTTTAATTTTGTTTTCTTTGAATGAGGATTACGTGATAATGTATAGGGACGCTATTCCGTTTGCATTCACTTATCAGAATAGCGAGTGGCCTTCTGCTGATTCAACGCTTCCCTTCGTTCGAGTTTTGTTTTTGTCAGGCAAAATATTGCAATTTTCATTTTTGGAATTGCAAGGCTGTTTCAAATTAGAATCCAGATGGTAATTACTAATTGGGTAAAAATTTTTAATAATTGATGACTTTAAATTGTAAATTTTTAATTTTACAGATAAAATTTATTTAAAAATACAGTTTAATTTCATTCATCCAACTGCATTTATAACTGAATTTGATTAATGTAATTAATTTCCACTTATTCAGTAGCTATTACTAGAATCATTTTGTAATATGCTACTAAATGATTTTTCCAACATTAAATAATCGTATTTGAAGACGGAAAATACCACTGTCTTAACATAAAAATATGTGTGCAAACTTAAAAAAAGAAAAAAAAAAAGCAGAAAGTATTGAAAAATACTCATAAATTTCTGCTTTTTTTTCTTCCATTTTAGGAATTAGTTATTTCTTTTTGACAAAAATTGTTTTATATGGTTACTGGACAAATTCAATGATGGTGTACTTACGAAAGTTGAAGGCCTTTATTTGTTATTTTCTTTGTTTTTGTATGCATGTAATAAGCAGCCTTCGTATCATTAGAACATGTGCTCCTGTCAGTTTGAATCTTCCCTACATATTGGAATCCTTCATCATAAAGAATAGACCCATATTTTATGGATAGATTGTTTGGTTACTCGCACATAGTCTTGTTCATGGGCACCATCCATAATCATGTCAACAAGCACTCTTTAAGAACTTGAAGATAATAAAATTTTTGAGTAAGAGGGTTAAAGAGATGAGAATATATGAATATATTTGTCAATAATTATTTTACTAATTTCGAGGAATTTATTTTAAAAAATTCTATCTATTTTTATATAATTTAATTTAATTTAATTATGTAGCATTGAATTTAAAGACTTAAAATAATTTTTTTATATGTTCCAAATATAAAAAATTCTATTGAAATTCATATAAAAATGCAATATTTTTTATAATAAAATATAAATGCAACCCGTGAATAAAAAATTCGTCTTAATACATAAATATGGTCATGCCCACAATGTATCAAGGACAAAAATATCAAATATAAAACACAACAAATTAACTTCTTGCACTTATGAAATTGAAAATTTTCCAAACTTAACAAGCAATAATGTAAATATTCTTATGAAATTTTTGCCTCAAATATTAAATCAAAATATATTAACGTTTCTCTTCAGTTATCCTTTGATCTCCATTTTTATTTAAATTTATCTTTATTTTCTTAATATAATAAATTTTAGATCTTTCTTTGTTTGCATAATGTAAAACTTACCATATAATGAGTTTTAGATAATTGTTGTTTGTTAAATTATTTTAAAATATAATAGAATTTTAACATGAGTGAAACGTATCAGTTCTCCAATCATAGCCTCTCGCAGTTTGTCTAAAACAATATCATTGTTGACGCCGGCCCAAATCAAGTCCAATAATGGAAGGCCTTATAGGCCCAATAATGAAGCAATTAGGCCGACTTCAAGAACTGCTAAAGTCCAATATTAACACTTAGAATGAATCAATAACACACGCGACTTCCAATTTCAGTAAAGAGGCATTTCGAGATTTAAACATTGCATGAGCACAAGAAACAGATACGAGACTGACTTTCAAATTTAACATCCTTACGAAGATAACCGGCTTTAAATATCTAATAGAATCACCAATAACAGATTCACCTACTCATAATGAAGGATAGTTCGCATTAATATTAAATCCAAAATCTTCAGTCAAGCAAATCTGAGACTGCAGTCTTCCTAAATGCATCCACCTTAGCCAATTGGGCAACCAAGTTCTTGCTTGGGAATATATTGTCTGCCTTCATCCTCTCCCTAATCCCATAAGCTGGAGCCTTGGCATTTATGTAAGTTTGTACTAGTGCTTGGAACTGCCTAAGCCGAGCCACATAACCTGCTTGTCTCATCCTGTAAAACATTTTTTCCGCATTATGTATATCACCCCTTTTTGAGTATTGATCCATAATAGCTATGTAAGAACTGAACATTGGCTTCAGCTTGTTCTGCTCGGCAGCCTTTTGCAGCATCGAGTCAGCTTTTTCTACTTCACCTGCTTCAACATAAAGCTTAACAAGTGCATCCCAAGTCAATGGGCCAATCCGGCATCCACTGTCTCCCATTTGCGTGACCAGATCTTTCCCCTTAGCTAGCATCTTGTGGTTTGCATAAACCTTCAAAAGTGCAGCATAGTGTTTTGAAGATAGCTTCTTCCAAGTCGTCCGCATCTTATTAAAAACTGCCTCAGCTTCATCAACTCTCTTCAGCTTTCCCCAAGCTTCAATAGCAGCCATGCACTCCTCGAGCCGAGGATTTGACTCACAGACCTCCCAAATTCTCCCCACTTCATCCGCTTTCCCAAGTGCAGCATAAAGAGGAAGCAAACACCGAGCAGCCCAACGGTTTGCGTTTAAGTTTCCTCCTTCCATCTCTTTCAAAATAGCCTCAGCTTTTTCTTTGAGGCCACCGGAAACATAGTGCTTGGCCAGGATTGCTTGAGTGGCGATGTCAGGTTCAATCCCTTCAGCTTTCATGGTCTCTAAAATTTGATCCATCCCTGTTAAGTCATTGGATTGGCCTTTGGTATCTATTAAGAGTTTGTAAGTGAAGAGTGTAGGCTTGATATTTTCTTTCTCCATAAATAACAACACATCAGCTATCTTCTTCTTGTCAAGTCTCTTATAGAGGAGAAGCAGCTGGTTGCATGCAAATGAAGTGATTGGGAATTCAAGGTCCTTCATTTTGTTGAAAACTTCCTCAGCTTTCCTCGCATCACCTTTGGAAACACAGTTGGCCAACAAGGTTCGGTAGATTACTTCCCCTCTGAAGGATTTTGGGATCTTCTCAATATAGCTCTGTGCTGTTTGAAGGCCACGTAACTTTGCAATCAAATCAACGCGAGAAGCATAATCTCTCTCAGTAAAATCAAGTTGGTGTTTAGCCTCCAACCACTCTGAAAGCTGCAAAAGCAAGAGAAAATAACAGAAAAATATGAACAAGTGCAAAGCTACTCCACAAAAAACTTGGAATGCCAGAAAGGACAAGGATGTACTGTCACACTCATGCTACTACCAGTTAAATGGTAAATCTTGCATGTAAATTCAGGACAAATTAACAGCAAGCTATCTGTATAATTCTACCAAAAAAATTGATGCATGAATCAGGGAACTCAAGTAAATAAAATTAGAAACTCCTTTGTAATGCATCTCACTTCATAACAGGTTCAGAGTAAACTAGTGATAAATCAATATGAAATCAAGAATGAAAGTGTTTCATTCTCAAGGGATGATGCAATTTAAAGCCTGAAAAAGTGAGGACACCAAGAATTTCACCAACTTAAAATGGATATGTAAAACCTAAGCCAGAATGAAGCAAATACTAGTGAATAAGAACCAAGAACAGACTCACAGATACTTGAAATATATCAAAAAAGAGAGATAGCATTATTAATTTATAACAGTTCATCATCCAGGTGAAAATGGAAAATGAAATACCGCATAAAAGTTTCCAAAAAACTAAGGTTCGGGTACAGATGTCGAACTCAAATGAGAAGACAAAAAAAAAAAAGACAATTTCCAAAAAAAATAAAAATAAAAGGAGTTCTCATAATAATGTATTTGAATATCAATTTATAAATTCAAACAAGACAACAAAAACACAACATTAAAAACAGAAGGGCAAGGCCACCTTATTGAAGCAGATTCAGAAAGCAATTCAAAGTACAGCATTCAAAAGAGTCGGACCTTTTTAGCACCAAAAACATTTTTACAAATTACAATACAGATATGTAGTCCGCAATTTTAGATCAGTAAGGTGCGACATAAATCTGAGGCCCAAGCATTCACCAATTGGTCCAGTTCGACAATCACCCAGTATTCCCTTCTCATACAACCTTGAATCATATAATTTCCAGAAAACGTTCCCTAGGTAAATGGTAGGGGGAAGACATATATAACTCAACCAAGTTATAGCCAGATTATAATTCTCTAACCAAGACATTACTTTATTGAACATTTGTATCTTTTAGCCTAAAGAATGGTTTGTTCATCCATTAAGACAAGCATAGTTTTAAAAATTCAAAAACAATTAATAGTAAGAAAACCTAACAAGAGACTCGTATAATTTAAGTTGCTGTGTATAATGCACGTAACAGCCACCACGAATTACAAGATATGCAGGTGATTGTATTTACCAAATCCTGAAAATTTCATGAAATAGAAAAAAAATGTGAATTTCTTCCTTGGACACGATACAGATAATAAAGAAACTTCAAATGGTAATTATATTAATCATTTACTATATGATCAGCAGTTGAGATTTGAATAATTTGTCAGCTATGCAGGGATGAATCAACTTATAGTTTTATGGGTCTTAAAATCTAGTTTTGTTTTATGTTATACCAATGGGGTCCTAATCAGTGTAGTAGAGCAATAATTAAGGGGTCAATGTTTAGGAAGTCCAAGATCTCATACATATATAGAGCCCCAAGTAAAGGTTTAGACTTTAGAGTTATTCAAGTCTTATAAATACCCACGCTTGACAGCATTATTATTCAGGATTTTCAGTCAACAAACTTCCAGTGACTGTCGCTTCTTGACTCTAACCCAAACGTGATGCCTATGGAATTCTGGTGTTATGTTATGCCTAAGGAACTCTTAGGTGTAAAGCTGTGTAAACAACCCTGCATGTAGATTTCAGCCACTCAAATCCTGTTCTTTTCACCTCTAAATTGCTTCAGTTCTTCAGACTTCAAATTTAGATTTGATCTTTGTTTAACTCATAAAAAGTCAATTTCTAGTGTAGCATTCCTCTTCCTAAGAAACCCAACCAAAAAACAAGATGTCTAGTCAATGTCAAAGAATCATACAGTGCAATACTGGTAAAGTGGACACGTATGCCCAAGAAGGGAGGATACAAGGCAGATCAAACTATTTGACATGTAATTCAGATCAATTATTAGAGTGGATCAGTAACAGTAAGTAATACACTACAAAAGACAATTTAAATGTATGTCTGAGCACAAAAAGAGTTGCATGAACAAAAAAAATCATGGGAATAAGTTAATTGGATATTTGGTAGAGACCCTCAAAAAAAAAAAAAAAAAAAAAAAAAAAAAAAAGACGTAGAGACAGATACTTCCTACACATCGCGAGATCACACCATTTTAAGCCAATTAAGGCCGTCAAATCCATAGATATCTTGCGGGTCTTGGGAATACATATTCTGCGTCTACCTTTCACTGCATGCACTCTCTTCTGCTAAGGTATTACCCAATGTAGATATAGGATCCCGAGGAGCATTTTTCAGTGAGTTACAGTTTTCGCCGACTATCATGACTTTAGGAATATTCTGCCTAAACGAATCATCCACGATTAATCTCTGTCTCTTGATTCCTCTACTCCCTGCGGTAAAATGCTCATTTTTTTTCCGCATTATGTATTACACCTGTTTCCTATCAGCCCCTTATTCGAAAGATAATTGTATTCGCATAATCCACGTCTATGTCAATCAATCCTAACTGAAGGCATTTGTCCTCTCTTCAGCTTTGGTCTTCTAGAGACTACTGGCCTAGGTGGATCCACCAAGCCCTTTTCGCAATGGCACAGCATCACAGGATAGCTCACAAGCTTTTCTTAATCGTCTATTTCCACCCCTTTCCTATTACCAACATAAAGGCTTAACAAAGTCAAGCAAGCACAAGACACCTGAAAAAGATCAAAAGGGAAGCTCCCCGAGATTTTCCCTTACTGGCTAAGTCAACTATCTTGACATCCCGATAAATTAATTGAGAACGTTAAGCCTTAAATAATCATTTTTCACGCACCTAAATTAGCTACCCTGCGGAGCGATTGTCGAATGCTGCTAAACTGTAAGAACAATTTCAACAAATCTACGTCTATACTGTGTATAAAAAGAAGTATAAAGCATCTCCAAACTTCGTTGCCCGCACTATCACTTAATTAATACAGCACGAGGCTCGGATAACCAGCTAGTCAGGATCTAAACTCGTCTTTCAGCCCATTTCGCGCACCACAGAGCGCTCGAGTATCCAAGTAACATCCCAAGCATCCAAAATCCGTTCCTCGCCACAGAAGAACCTTAAGGTGGATTTGACTCACAGACCCTCCACAATAAACTGTCATTCGGCCACAAGCTACATCGCCCCATGCGGAAAGTCATATACCCACGCCTCTATACAAAGTGACACAAGGGTGACAGCACTAAAGAGGAGTGAGGCACAAAAATCTACGCAAAAGATACGACTTCTGTTTCGTTGACCTCAAAGATGGTTTCCGCAATCTGGGCGGTTTATAGGATTTTTCACTTCCTTGGTCCTCTATCTCTTTTCAAAATACCTTGACACGATCCTTTTTCTTTTCGCGAGAAGCCCGAGGCGCCGCAGAGCACACAGAGGGGAAGACATAGAGTCGTCTTTCACGAGACCACACTCAGGAATATTCGGACTGTGGACTCCTTGGCTGAGGTCGTCATCTTGGTGTCCAATGCTTTCAGGTTCCCGCCTTTTTCAATCCAGTCATATTAGGGGTTTCTCTACTGATAAAAATATTAGGGCGATCACATCTCCTTGCGTTAAATGTTGAAGTATAATCATTCAGAGGCGGAGGGTAATTTATGGGAGCCTTTTTGGTATACATATATCGTAAGTAAGTTGTGATAAATGCGAGAATTAGGGGAGAGATTTCTGGAATACAGTTTACGATTTCTTCCTCTAACTAAATAAAACTAAATCACTATCTATGTCTATCTGTTCTCAGTGTCAAGTCTCTTAATAATTTAGAGTAATGGAAGAAAAGGACACTGAGGTTGCATGCAAATGAATCACAGTGAGTCTGGAGGAAATTACAAATAGGATGTTCACTTCTTGTCATAAAAATCCAAAGTTAATTTGTATCGAAAACTCCTCAGGCTTTCCCTCTCGTAATGCTTACTCTTGTTGAAACACAAGTGTATAAGCCAAAACATAAGAATCGGCTCAGGAGTTAATGACATCAATGTCTCCTCTACTTGAATCAGTGATTTGTGAGGAACGAATAATCGTCTGCAATTCATAAGCTTTCTGTGCCTTTGCTGAAGTTGATAAGGGCCACTAACTTTGCAATCACAAAAGATCTTAACTTTTCCGTCGCAAAAGGACAGTCACCAAAATCGGTCACAGATGAAGCTCAGAACAGTAAAACTATCCATAGAAGAATTAGAGCTGGGCTAGCATTTGCGCGCGCGAGCACCCATGGGTCTGAAAATGCTGGACAAAAAATGCGAAGATGATAGAGAAATTTACCACAAAAAATATGAACAAGTGCAAAGCTACTATCAACAAAAACTACTGGGAAATGAGCAGTAGAATGGACAGAGGATTACTGGTCCACACACTCATGGACCTTAAGCTTTTTATAACATGTCTAAATGGTAAATTTCTACATGCCATATATGTACCACATTTCCAAGGGAAACAACAACTAAACACAGCAAGACCTATCCGTACTAAGATTTTGCTGACGCCCTGAAGAACCCTCAAAAAAAATCTGGATGGTTAGGCTAGAAATCAATGAGTCTTTTTCAAACGGAACTTCTTATAAGTAAGATCAAAATTGTAGACAAACTCCAGTGAATGTAATCGTTCATCAAAACTTGTCGTCAACTTAATCTATATAAAATCAGGTTATCACCAGAGTAAACTATGTCATGAACAAAAAAATATGTGAGAATAGTGCAGGGAACAAGAAAAGAAATGTGTGCTTCACTATTTCGATGTACAATTATGGCACTGAAATAAGAATTATAAAGCCTGAAAATAGATAGCGACACAACAAAAGGACAGATCAACACCTCAAACTTAAAAAATGGGATAGAAATTGGGTAAATACACCCTTGCTTAACCAGAATGAAAAGGCAGAAAATAATGCGCAGATGAAATAAGAGAGCTCCAGAACAGATCTGCATACATATAAAGCTTGAAGTATATTAGTCAAGAAAAGAAGAGAGGTATGTAGGCAATATAATTTAATTGCTTATATACCAGTTTTTCATTGGCGATTCACAAGGTACGGAAGACATGGAACCGAACAAATTGAAATACCGCTACTGATATAACATTTAAAAACCTAAGGGTCGGGGCGTAGAAGCAATTTAAGTTAACGTATCGAACCTCCACAATGAAGAAGCACATAATCCAAAAAAAAAAGACAATGTCCTCAAAATAAAAAAATATACTTATAAGAGATGAGTAAAAAACCACGAGAGTTCGTCTTGAATGAGATACATGACACTATGTACATCTCAAATTCAATCTCTTTCAAGAACACAATAAGTACAGAGAACAAAGACACAAAGATCTATACCAAGTTCTTGAAACGAACCACATATTAACAAAATAGGCCAGTGAAGGGCGACAGAAGAGGGCCTACTCTCTCTACTTCAGGTAAATGTCAGACCAGCGAGAAAGCATACACGCTCTTAAGATCTAATCGAGTTGAGGCGATTACCAAAGGCATTCACAAGGAGATGAAGATATCGACTAAAAATTTTATTTTAGAGCTACCTAAAAAGAGCGAGTTTAATATATCAAAATTACATACAGGGATAATTAAGGTAGATTATGCTTTGTTATTCCCGTCAAGAATTTAGATTCTTCAGATTATATTATGAGAGGCGACAACGAAATATCCCTGAGATGTAGTCGCCTTTTATCGTTAAGCAGAATGTACACCAAAATTGTGGCGCGCAGTTTTCGTGACAAGTGTGGCGCACTTAATCCACAGGAAATTGCCCCTGGGTTTCCTAATCATACCTATCACTGCACTTTGGACCATTCTACCAAATGAGTTTCCTACCTCATAAAACAACGGTTCTTAAGATTAGATATGTAGGTGAAAAGAAACCAAATATAATGGAGAAAGCTTAATCAATATCAATTAAGCGGTTTAATTTTAGGTGTAGCCCACAGAATGGACAAAGAAGTTTATATAGATAAAGATTCTCTCGAAATGTAGAGTACCAAGTGACATTTCTATCTTTATGATGTAACATTTTGTGCATGCATTTATCGGTATGCCCCTTATAAAGAATGGGTTTTTTGGGTTCACATAAAATTCCCATATTATAAATTTAACTAAGTTCTAATAATGGTCTTATTTATAATCTAATATCAAAATTGAGGACACGAGTTAAAAATAAGTCTTGAATAAAGTATAAATAACGCGTCAAATACAAAGGTTCACTGAATGGCTCGTTCTTACTAAATATTAGTTTTAAGTTTTGCGTGGGGTGGATGAATGAATCATTAATCGAGAATCGCCTGGGCTAAGTGCAGGGTACACAATGGCCACCCCTAAGTATATTTACAATAATATAATGGCGAGTGAGTGGGACTGGCGCTGAAGTGTTCTAAAAGCTTCACAATTCCTAGTTGGTTGGCTATCTAAGATGAATAAATTTCTGAATGGGACAAGAGATTTATAAAATAAAAAATTGAAATTTCTTTCCGTTGGGGAATAGACTCCATTAATAACCCGTTATATGAATCAGCGGATGAGATGAATAGAATATCTCATCTCTAAAATTGTGGTAATTATATTTATTAACTGCATATTTTAAACACTAATATTTAAATTCTAAACAAGGAAATCTAGTTGTAGAATTTGGTGCAAACAAATTTTGGATCCAGTTGCTTATAAGATTATAGCTACGTTGGCGGTCGCCATGAACAACAAACCTAGAAATATAAGGATTGTACATGGGTTACCCATCGATAAAAATGATATTTTAGTGATTTGTTATTTTATTGTGTACAATTTATGCACCAGATCTCGTATAGGTGGGTGCCCAAATTCAGCAGGGTAATGGTCTAGAACACAAATATATCCCCTGGAAATCATAGCGCGGTTACATAATTCTTTAATTGCGAAATACCATTAGTATCTGCTAGATGCTATTTCCATAAATAGAATGCACATCTTCTCCTACGAGATGCAAAACGAGGGGTGCTTCTTTAGATCCTTAGCACTGAGTAATTCAAGTTCTCTATATGAAGATCTATAAACATCCTGATCACGACTAATGCTATGTATTCACGCATCACAAATTTATTGCCAAGTATATTTCAGTCAACCAAACTTTAATCCAGTCACTTGTTAGTGTGGGGCCACTCACACCTTGTTGCAAGAGCAATATATATCTATAGACGTCAAGGACTGGCAGTTCCAACAACACGAAAATAGGCAGCTATAGGAATTCTACATTGGCAGCGTTGTTTTGACTTATTGAAGTCTACTCTCATAATGCAAACATCACTTTATAATTTTAGCTTTCTAGTTATCGCCTCAGCTGTGTGGCTGAAAACACTACCCAGTATTTGTTAGATCTTTCTCAAACGGCCATATCTCACATATAAAGTCTCTAGATTCACTCTTTGTTCAGACTCTTGCGTTAAACATTCCTCTACCACAGAGTGTTCTTCCATGACTTTAAATTTTAAGCATTTGCACTAATTCGTTTTTGCTTAAATACTTTAGCATATATTTCACCATACTTTTTTCGCGATAAAGTTATAGAAGTCAAGCAAACAATACTGGCTCTTCAAAGGCCTTTAAAAACACACACAATCCGCGAATAAAACATAGAACAAGTATCATATAGAGGTCAACATAAATACATTTTACAATCGAGCAATTTACTAGGGTAAAAATGGTTTGGACATCGGAATGGCAATATGACAGAGGAGAGGAGATACAGAACGCAAAGAAATCAACCTAACTAAAATTTCTTATGACATGTAATTTAGAATCTCATAATTATATAGGATGTTGGTATTTACAAGTAACAGTAAGAGAAGTCATAAGCATCACTACAAAAGACAACTAAGATTACACATGTTATACCCTGAGCAAACAAAAAGAGTTGCATGAACAAAAAAAATCATGGGAATAAGTAATTGGATAAATTTGGTAGAGACCCCTCAAAAAAAAAAAAAAAAAAAAAAAAAAAAAAAAGACTTTCAGACAAAGGAACATCCAGTTAAATTACCCAGAGTGTGCTCTTCATCACACTTTGATCATCTCTTCCGGTATTTTAGACGCAAATAGGAGCAATGATACCTATTACGGCGCCAGTGAGATCTCTTGGGCCCGAATCCAGACTCTTCCCTTCTTCGCCACCCATTCTTTATCAATGTACATATCCATTAGTACATGCTTCCTGAGCAAGCGATGATGGTCTCTAAGCTTCAATTTCTGGTCAAACCTTTTTGTGCAAGATATATAGTTTCTGTTCAGTACTGGGTGGCGTGTGATAGTCGCCTAATAATGATTGTACTCGCGTGAGGAGAACAACGCACTTGCCTGTTCCTCTAATTTTGTGAGGCAATTGCCTCTACAAGTCTATCACCCTCAATCGATCACAATGTATCAGCAAACACATGGTTTTCGAGAGAATCTATACAATTCTTCAAACTTGGCTAAGCTAAAACTCTGAAGCGGTCATGACGTGGCGAGAGTCCCATTCTCAATCAACCCTAGAGCTGCGTTCTCCCTAACAGCTCGCGCTCCCTAGCTTGGAGTAATTGGTTTCTAGAGCTCACAGAATATATATCCGCAGTAAGTCGTGGCCAATCTAACATGCAATATCCGCAGGAATTGTTGCATCTTTGAATGGACAGTTTTGATTTCGGAGAGATAAAGACAGACAAGCCTCCACACGGAAGGTAAAAGACTAGCGAGCGTGCTTCCCCCAGATCAGTAAAGGACAACATGGTCGGGAAAAATATGAGGTTAATGATGATACCACAACACATTAACACTTCGTGTCTGGCTGCCGAATAACGGTTGTTGGGAAAAATAGCAAGCCTCTCATTAGAGTAGCACGATGGAGGGAGGGTAGACCCGAGACTGGAGAACTACGGTAATGCTTGTCCTTTCTGAACTCGCACAAGAAAATAATTATTCTTCAGAACTATGTAGGCACACATGACTCATAACTCTTACAGAGAGAAAGATATTCACTAACTATCGTCAAATTCTCCCCGCATTCGATGAAAAATCCGCATAATAGAATATATTAACTATAATTCACAAATGCAATATTCCCAGACAAAACCTTAACAAATGAAAACCAAATTGAAACGTGTAAAACCCTAACCACTAATCATTATCATTAGTTTATTGAAATTCTAAACAACAGGACAAAAGTAACTTTTTCAGTAAGGTACTAGGCTCTCCCTAACCAGTCTAAACTAATCCATAATCACAAACTAAACATTCGTTTACCCGGGAAAAAACACAGGCTTAACCGCCAACACACACAGAGGTAATTCAGGAGTTGAAATCCATTTCTAACCACCAGAACAATGTTGCGTTAAATCGCGTACCACTAAAAGATTTCGAGCGTAAGAAAAGAGTAATTGGCGGAAAGGGTATAAACAAATATACGTTTAAACGAGATTGCTTTTATTATTCAACTCCGTAAACAGTCTTATCTAACACATATAAGATTACCGAGTTAAATATAAATCAGATTTCATAGTAACCAACAACACTCTAGAGTATGTTAATCAGTTAGATTATAGAATTTTCGTATCACAACACTACCCCTAAATCTCGATCTTTTCATTTCCAATTCTTGAGACATATTGGAATTGTTTCTGACGCAAGAAAATCAACCACTACGAAGATACTAGTCTCCAAATTTTCTCCATCGTTCCACATAATCTCCACCAAATCATTTCCATCCACCACAAAAATTAGCATCTCTTATATAGTCCACAAATAACTCTCAGTAATCCATGACTTCTTTAGGGACCAAAGGAAACTTCTCTCTCTCAGCAATCCGAATATCAAATACGAGCGCAATCTTCTTTTTCTTTCTCTTCTACAGATTCCACCTGTTTTTCCACTCATAAAATCAACCTCTAAATCCTATCATCACTCTCCGCATTCACTTCCATGCGTAACGCTTTCACATTCCGATCACAACACATTTAATCAACACAAAAGAATCCATCAAAATCAGTCAATAAAAGGAATAATGTAATATACTCAAGACAGAGAGAAGGGATCTCTACTTGAGAATAGGAACCCGCCGGCCAGAAGCCTCAGCCTACTGATGAGCTGTAAATCCGTGTTCGACACCTCGAACACGAAAACAGAATCAAACTGAAAACTGTTCAATGATATTTGAAAAGAAGACACATGGCAACAGAATGAAAATGTGAATTAAAAACAGAAGGCTAACACAACAAGGCTATTTTACCTCAAATCTAAGCTTTTCTCCTTAAACCCTGACACTAAACACACAATTACCCAACACCAAGAAAAACTCTTCTGCACTTTAGGGTTTCCCTTCGAGATATAGTACTCGCGCATAATATTTGGACTTCCCGAAGAAAGACCTAGTTCCAATGTCGGCTTTCACTTTCGTGCCATAAGTCTCTATGCGCAAAAGACTCTCGATGCATCCTTGCAAAAGGATCACAGCATAGTGGATTTTTATTTTCACTAGCCCAAATCACTGCTTCACGGCGGATCCTTTGGGTCTAACAGAAATCTATGAACCATTCGACCCTCCCCTTGATACGACTTAACAATTAGATCCCAATTGGTTTCGAAGGACGATCTTGTTCTAAAATCACTTTTGAACTTTTCTCTGTGACCTCTAGCTTTATATCTTGATCTTCTTCTTCAAATAAAATAGACATACGCCCACGACGAATATTTGAGAATATAATAAATAACCATAATTAAATAGAAAAAAAATGTAACAAATAGATATTCAATAATGCAATACCTTACCAAAGAATGAAAAAGTACTCAAGAAAATTCCTTTATCCAGTCTATATCTAAATAGAATTTTAAATCACGGAAATACACAATCTTTTGGTTTTAGAGTTGTAACTGTTAAATATATAATCAGTGTATTAAATTTAAAGGATTTTGCTAAAAAATTCCGTATCTTCTTTTGGAATTATTTTATAAATAGTCAAACTATTAAGCTCGAGATTAATGCTAGATTATTTAATTCATCCGTATGGTAACTGGCATCCCACAAAGGGCGTTCTCTCCATGTTTGGTCCTCCAAATGCCAATCTTGGATGCGCGGGATATTTGCAAACTGCTCAAATTTTGAAGCTGTTCAGAATATTTAGATAAATGAAAGTAAAGAAATATTAGTAATCGTGGCTAAAAATACGAGACTATATTATTATTTTCCACACGATATCGAGAAGGTATAAGTTATGTTTAATAAACCAGATGTTTACTACATCTAGATACTTCCCTTATATAGACTGGGTAAAGGAAAAGTAGATTAGTAAAAATCTAATGTTGTGTGATTCAATGAAGATTTATTAGATCTAAGATGACACCAATGATTTATATAGTAAATTTTGTTATACTAGCCTAGTGTCACTACAAAGCAGTCTAATTGTATAAATTTGAAAAATGGAGCACAATTACTACTGATATTCGGTTGTTGGGAATTTAGTTGGATAAGCAAAATGTATGTTGGAATTGCAATGACAATAGACACTGTATTAAATAAAAATTTTCATTTATTATTTTTTATTACTTGGGGAGGGTAGTCTAAGCAATCTGAGCCCTATTTTTCCAAAATTATACAAAAGCACATCGTAGGGATTATTAGGACAAAATACACGAGTATATGATCCAAGGACTATTATGGGTCTGAATAGTACACTTAACAAAAAAAGCAAAAGAAAAAAAAGATGTGGCAAATTCCAGAGAAATTAAAATGTTTGATTCTTCTTTTTTACTTACTCGCTTAGCGAAATTACTGTTAGATTAAGTAATCTAGTTTATCTAAATTCAAATATGAATAGTATATGGCTTCTTTTAATTAGATTGTTTGAGAGTGATGAATCTCTAGGTAGAGAGAATTTGGGATGGTACTCTAATATATGGGAGTTCTATTTATTGACACCAAAAGAACACACAGATACTCTTCTGTAATTATAGAAATGGTTTTGCCACCTGAACCAAAGTCGAGTTTATTTAGGGAAATATTTCTTTTTTCTCTATTGTTTTGTTTAGAGAATTTTGTTAAGTATATATGTACGAAGAGGGCCAGGTCATTGAGTTGCATACGCAACTAAAACACGAATTATTGGCATTGTATAATCCTCGGAGTATCATAAATGTGAGATTAGAATATAGGGTATACCTGCTCATTTTGCGTAAACATTAACTTGCATATAGCACAACAATAATAGCCATAAGTTGTGGGATAAGGCGAGTATTAAAGCAAATGGTTGAGAGTAATAGCGCATAATTATCCATAATGACTTTATATATTATTTATTTGGTGTGGATGCGTCAAAATTTTAGAAGAAATATCCCTTTATTTACACAATAGAAAAACTTTAAATATTAATACTATGTAATTCTATAATATTTTTATTTGGTTCAAAAAAGATCAATCAGTATTTAATGTTTAATTAGTTTAGCTATTTTTTTTCTAATCCTCAATTTTTATAAAAATTACTATTTTAAAGATGAAGTTTTTATCTCACAATAGGAGATGTCTTATTTTTTTTTATTTATTCAAGTAAAGATTGTACAAAAATTAAACATTAGCACAAAACCTATGACAAGAGTTTATCAATTGAAACTAATAATTTATTTAGCCCATCTATAATAACAAACAACAGTTTCTGTAATAAAAGAACTTTTAAATTTTGATTAAAAATTGTAAATATATTTAAAATGGCATCTTAATGATTATTACTATAGGCTTTGGAGAGTGGAATGATTAAAGCTAAAAAGAGATTATATTCTAGTAAGATAAAAGTATTGGGATAGGCTTATGTGTGGATCGGTTCTTAAAGATTATTAACAGAGTAAAAATTCATTTCTGATCATGTATAAATAATGTTACATAAAGTCCAAAAGCCTTAAAAAAACATACACACTATAACCATTTTTCTAATGAATTCAACAATTTTTTATTAATGTGAGAAATTAGTGAAATGAAAAACTTTAATAATCAATTGATATTACTACTATAATTATCTATTTTTTCTTCCTAATAATAACTGTAAAAAATATATTTACATTATACATATTTTGCAATTGGGTGGGCAATTAAAATAGGAAATCTTAACCATTTATTCTTAAAATTATTTATCTGCTTATTATTTTTTTATAAATATATTAATTACAAAAGTTAATAGCAGAAAACCCGCAAGATCGGTATAATTTGGCTCTGTTAAGCCCTAAGGAATGTAAATAGTAATTCAACGATAAATAGCAGGAGTATGAATATGGAAATGACCACATAATTAGTGCACAAACAAACAACGAAGGCAACGAGGTCTATGGACAGGAAACGCGACTACCTTATTGCTCTGATTTTTTCTGAAGCTGTCTCCGCCCCCTATTTTACCTTCCATCTGAATAAATTGTACCATACTTCCCGTTACAGCGGGCTTAGAGAGAGAGAAATTCACCACCTATTCTGAGAGCTCTGTCTAGCGACGACTATCAAGTATCTAATTGCTTATGAGCAAAGAACCGAATATAACCTCAAATACAAACCCTAGAATTTGCAGTTCAGATCCTGAGATAAAACCACCATTGTTTTCATCTCGAGCTAATAATGTCGTCGATTTCCAAAAAAATGTCTTTAATCTTTTCTTGTTCAGCTGTCTTTTTTTCGTTCTTCTTCTCGAGGTTGCTGGGAGAGTGTGCCCGTTGGTGAGCGTGTGTAATTCACTGAAATATTCTCACACAATCTAAAATATCTCACTTTACTATACATATGCACGATAGGTTGCTTTTTTCTATTCTATGAGAGGTCTTTATTGATATTTAGGTCCGATCAATTAATGAATTATTTCGTAATATCTGTTGATTTTATCTATTTTCATTCTTCCCTAAAAAACATTTAAATTAAAAAGGACTAATAAATAGGTCGCCTATTATCCGCTAGAAGTAGAAGGGAGGACTTTTTATCACTGTCTATACTTTCTATGAGAGGCTATTAATATTATTCCATTTGGCAGTTTGGCTGCTTTTAGTCATAGTTAAGTTCATGTAAATATCTATAATAGTATATCTACACTCTTAATCATATTCTTTTCATGTACTCATGCATTCATATATCCACTTAACATGTGTACTTTTGTGGCTGGAATGAAAGAAAATCAATATGTAACATTGTAATATGGCTTTCAAATTACTTCGATTCATTATAATATATGATAAAAACTAAAATCTTGTCTTTTCAGCAACAGTGCCTCAGCTTCACCTCATGCATAACGCATGTGATGGCAGTCTCGCAATCACTAAAAAAAAAAAAAAAAAAAAAATCAATTTCCAGAATTCTACCAATACTAGATAGTAACTTCAAATTCAATGATTTTTTTAATGTTTATTATATAGTAAAATGTACTCTAAAGTTATTATTCCAAAACAATACTCTGATAAATTTTTCCCACAAGAGCTAATTTGATTTTTCTTTTTTTCTTTTTAATTTTTTATATCTACAGTCTATCATAGCACTAAAAGGTCATTTCCCATATTATAAATTATGAATATATCTTGCTTTGTCTTAAAATATGTATACTCAATATATCATTTGAGCAGAGGATGTCTAACCAAACTTTTCTTTTATTTGTATTTTCAAATTGAGAAATACTATTAATTAGAAATTAAATTTACAATTCTATAAATTTTCAAAATCAAAGATAAAATTAGTTAGTTTTTTATCCATTAAAAATAATTATGTGTTACTGATAGTTTTTTTTTTTATTATGTTACATTTGCAACCATACAACAATACAAGTTACAAAAAAATCATTTTAAAAACCTTAAATTTTTTATGCTCAATACTAAAGTTTAGAGTGAAAAAGTAAAATTCAGAATAGTATTTTGATAAGGAATCTCTAAAATTATTTAAAAAATTTTCTTAATAGTTAAAAGTCCAAAAGCTTAAAAACATAAAAATAAACATTTTTCTATGAATTCAACAATTTTTATAGTGAGAAAATAGTGAAATGAAAATCTTTAATATGAAATTATATTTACTACTAGTAAGATTATCTATTTTTCTTCTAATAATAACTGTAAAAATATATTTACATTTATCCTCAAAATATATGTTTGCATTGATTGGAATTAAATAATGAAATCTTACCATTTATTTCTTAAAAAATATTATATTATCTTTTGAGAAAAAATATTATATTTTTTTATAAATATATTTTATATTTACAAAAAAAGTAATAGCAAAAACCCGCAAGGAAATGCGGGTATAATTTAGCTTGTAAAGCCTAAGGGATGAAATAGTAATTCAACGATAAATGAGAGATGGAACCAATGAATTTGCAACACGTAACGAGCCGATCATGCACCCAACCATCTCTGATTTTCACTCCGCCCCTCCCTATTTTGGTAAATCTCTTCCTTTCAGCGCAAATAGAAAATACCCAAAGCTTTGTCTCGCGAACACAGAAATCTTAAGAAGACCGAATATCACCTCAAATACAAACCCTAGAATTTGCAGTTCATGACCTAATCCTCTTTCTCGCTATTCGATCCTAAAAGCTACTCTTGCAGGTTCTTTTTCTTTCTCTCCATTTTTCTTTAATGTCTTTGGCCTTTTCACTTATCCATCAAAAACTTCTTATCATAGATTGTTATAGTTATTTTTCTATTCCCTTTTACTGTTTGGTTCGGAAATTGGATTTCGGATTCTGTTGATTTTTTTTTCTTCTCTAATAAACATAATTAAAACTTAAAATTGTGCTTTCTCGTTGAGTTCTTGTTCTAGTTTTCTTTGAGCTATATAATTTCCATTTGCAGTTTGTGCTTTTAGTCTTAGTTAAGTTTAACTTATTTTCTCTTAATTATGCTTTAGGTATCTCAGCTTCATATTCTATTGTGTACTTTTGTTGGCTGGAATGAGAATTTGAATTATGATGCTGTTTCAAATACTTGATATATATTATAAAATACTTGCTCTTTCAGGTGCTAGGCTTCATAGATTCCATGATGCAGTCTCCACCCCCGGACAATGACAATGCTGAGACAAAAGCTGCATTCCGTAAACCTTCAAATCATGCGGCTAATAGGAAGTACCGACGACGTTCTCCTGCTTGTGGCTCATCTTCTTCTGAAGGTGATTTCATTGATTTTGATTACTATCTATACATGTTTTCTGGTGGTCTGATGCTTGGCATTTGGTTTAATTTCACTTTATGACTTTTAGGCATATGTAATTACTCTAATACTTTCACTTTATGGGATGATTCTGTTTTTGTGTGAATTGGTGTTTAATTTTTTGAGTTTTAACTTAACTGAGCCTCTGTTTCAATATAGTTGGAGTTGCAATATATATATCCTTTTTCTCCACTTAGGTTAAAACTTTTTAGTAGTCAGTCATCTGTAATATTTAAAATTTTGTTGTCTGAACAAGAATGCTAGTAAGGGTTAAGGACTTAAGGGGCTGAACATTAGCTTAAAGACCTTAGCCAGCTTGAAGGTTTTCAACATTTTTTTTATTTCCTGTTTGGTACTTGATTATGGTTTTTTGGGTGAGTTTTCACAGGGAGCCTTAAGGGTGAACGTGGCACTAGTCCATTTTCTTCAAGGGGAGATCCTGCAAAACTTTCTGAACATCAAGAGAGAAGGAAAGATTATGAAAGAGAATTGGACAAGGATTCTGGTCGTGGCCAGTATGGCAAAGAGTCATATAGACATTCTGATCGATATTCATCTAGGAATTCCCATGGTTACTCTAGGCATTATGAGTACAGCAGACAGGAGAAGCATGCTGATGATGAAGAGAGATATTACCAGTCGTCATCCCATTCTGGTCGTGAATCAAGAGGTGCTACTGATCATGCCAGAGAAGAAAGTGAACGTGGTAGGTCTAGAGATTATAAACGAAATCTAGACAAATACTCTCATGATAAAAATGATAGTTCAGGGCATAGAAGCAAGGTTAAAGACTCTTTATCCCTAGATGGTCAGAAGTACAGAGATAAGGAATCCTCTCCTGGCAGAGCTGGATCTGGTAGGAAACATACTCTCACAACTTCAGAGGAAAAGGATAGGGATTGGAACAGACGGGACAGAGATGGTCGAGATGAGAAAAGGGATTATCATAGGAATTCCAGGGACAATAAAAGTGATCATGCAATCGACCTTGAAGAATCCAGGGGGTATCGAAATGATTCTGGAAGGGACCATGATAGACACCACTATAGAGAATCTTCTAAAAATGAAAAAAGGGAACTGAATGATCCAAAGGAAAAGAAGAAATATGATGACTGGGACACTAACAAGGACAAGGATAAATCCAACAGAGCCCCACGGGAGCAGAATGAAGCTAAACCTGTTTTTGGAAGTGAAAATCAAGAGACTCTATTGAAAAAGCCAAAGTTATTTAGTTCTGACAGAGATGCTGATTACAGCAAGGATGGTAATCATTTGGTTATTTCCTGTGTTTTACTGTATTTTTCTCTTGGTTATTTTACAGTAATTTTTAATTCAATCTGTTAGTTATGAATTCCTTTACAAATGTAGCTGATGAAAAGCAATCTTCCAAGCAAGCTCAGGAGGTTGATGGTAAAGTCTCTGTAGGACAGGTCCACGCCAGTAACCCAGAGGCTAATAATGACCTAAATGCAGCGAAGGTTGCTGCGATGAGAGCTGCTGAATTAGGTGCTTGATACCTTCATCTGCATTTGGCATCTTTTACTAGAGCAACTAATATGATGTTCTACTTTATGTTTGCATATATTTCTTTTTGCCTTTGCACCTATGGAAGATAAGGGAAATCGGCCAAGTGTTTATATCAACACTTGAAAACTGGGGAATTGAAATATATGCTTACACTTGATGTTGTATGACCTTCAAAGCGTTTAGATTGTATCTGTCTTTGTTAATCCAAGCAAGGAGCAACATATCCTGCCAGAAATTTAAGTGATCTAGGGTTGCCTGTTCTGTCTTTCTTCAATTAAGGATATTTAATATTTAAAGTTCCAGATGGCTAGAATTTGTCCTATGCAGGTGAAGTGTTTATTTCATAGTTGGCCTGTTCATAACACCAGGCTCCAACTTTCTATAGTGTCATTTAGCACACGTTAGTAATGTTAGGTTGCTGCCCTTTATAATTTTGAAGCCAGTAGTCAATGTGACTTGGCATGGACTTTTATGCTGTGAAAGATGAGACAGCCATTGGAAGTGAATTCTCTTATAAAGTAAATTAGGAACTTGGCTTTGGTTATTTTTAGTTTACAAAAATATATTGCACTGCAGCACACGATTCCTTTTTAAATAAGTGTTTGGAGACTCGGTCTTTGAATGCTCTTGCCCCATATTAGAGGGCATTGGAGTTTCAAATCCATCCTATCCTGGAATTTGTAAATTTGGTCTGTTTGGGCATTGATTCATGATAAGGGGAACAAATGGGGTGGGCTTATCGTTTATGTGAATGTTAGCAACTAATTTGATAATGAATTTGTTTATGTGGACATGTATATAGTCATGATAACGCTACACAGGATGGACATCAAGAAAACACTAAAAGAAAGCCCAGAGCCAAGTTTTTCTCTCTCTTAATTTTGTTCTGAGTTAGTTTCTTTTAAATGATGTTGGTGAGGATGAATATGGTAGCAGAGAACTGATTTAAAATATTGCAGTTGCTCATTCTGAGAAATGCACAGATTCTTATAAGCTCTTCTGATGTTATTCCCATTGTTTTTTGTTTCACCTCTGCAACCTTTGTTCATGCTCAGAAAACTAGTTGGATGATATTTACGCAGATTAGAAATGTTCAGTAAGCTGCTAACACCTGACAGTCCTCTGGCACATATTGTAGTGCATTTGATAATATTGCTTCCAAATCTATGGGGACAAATTGACAGTCATATTTGGAGTTGAACTTCAATAATATTGTAGATGTTTACATGACATGTAGTAACTAGTAATAATCCTCTACCTAAACTTCTTCTCAATGGAACGTTCTCTATGCATGATTCAGTTAACAAGAACCTTGCTGGGGTGGGTTTTATGTCAACTGAGCAGAAGAAGAAGCTGCTTTGGGGGAATAAAAAGAGCACAACTTCAGAAGAGGTAGTTCTGATCCTTTCTTCAGTTATACTTTATCCTGTGAATCCTTTAATACCACAAACATTGGCTCTGCTTCTAAATAAATGTTTAATTCGGCCTCTACAGCCTGGTCACCGGTGGGATACCTCACTCTTTGGTGATCGTGACAGACAAGAAAAGTTCAACAAACTCATGGTAAATCTTGTTTCCTTTTCCTTGGTTCTTTCTTTCTTCTTCTCTTATAACTCATTCTGTTGCAAAATTACTTGAAAATGAAATATCAAAGAGAACCCGTTATTTCGTGATTGTACATGAACTGTTCCTCTCAGTTAGTTCACATACTAACACAGTTTTAGAGTCTGAGGTTGCCTTGGTACCTATGGCCAATTGTAGGGTGTGAAGGGCGAAGTGACGGTGGAAAACAAGCCCGAGACCGAAGATGGCACTGGTCGATTGCAGGCAGAGAAGCAGAAGGAAGTCCAGATGGATTTAGAGAAGCAATACACTGCTGGTCTGCGACGAAGAGATGGTCGCACTGTTGGATTAGGCCTTTGAGAGCCTGTTTACAATCATTTTGCGGTCACAAAGAAATGTTCTGTTACATTTTATTGTGCTCTTTTGCGAGAATCATGATTGTCATGGCTTACTTTTGTAATGTTATTGAGGAGAATATATGCTATTTGTTATTAGACATCTCAGAGTTTTGCAAAATGGTGTGCATTTGGACTCTGAACCTGTCTTTTGTCCATAATTCTAGGGAGTTATCATATTCTGCTTAACTCAACCATGGAAAATGGGCCCAGGCTATTCTTTTTATTGGTGGGTTAAGAAAGTCTGGAGGTTTAATTTTTGGAACTTCGTTGTGTAATTTCTTTTATGGAGTTTTTGTCTTTTTACCATGTAAATTATTTTGGTTTTTTGCAGACTTCGAGGGTTTTTCAAAATTTTCTTTTTATAAAATAGTTCTTTGAGAAATAAAATAGAAATTTAACTAGTTTTTCTGTATATGGAGTACGTTTTGTGTGGAAAGTCTAGCCTAGGAAATCAAATGCTGGTATAGCAAATGAAATTGATGATTTTTATTGAGTTCTGTATTTAGTTTAACTCCTTTTACGATTTATTTACCTTCACTCATCATTTTCTATTAGTTATAGTTGCCATTAGAAGGCAACTTGTATGTATTTACAGTCAATCTGCAACGATCTTAATTTGTTTAGAATCTAGTAAACTTGTATTTATTTTCATTCTCACAATTTATTATGTGGGATCTTTCATAAGCTGAACCTAGCGTTGATATTGTTATCATAATGTATACTAAAATAGACATTCAGCGGCAAGGAGTTTTTTCTCTTAATCAAAGATCTTTAACTTTCGAGTCATGTAAATGAAATTCCCTTAAAAATCAAAGATCTTGAATTTGAGTTATATGTATGAAATTCTCTTAAATGTTTGGGAGCGAGCCTTTTAGCAAGGTTGAATGCTACTATTTAAAAGAGTTTTACTTAAATACTATTCCGCTTAAACACTCGGTATGGATGAAATATAAAATAAAATTATACTCTTTCATGGTAGTAGTAAGAAGAAAATAAAGAATATTATTCTATCGATGTAATTTAGGTCCAACAACTTGCAAGAATAAGTTTGGTATTTTGCAGCCTTGAAGAGAACGATTTTGATGTGGGTGTGTGATAAGGAACCGATGGTGATGTAATATGCATGCATGGCGGCTTACTCAACCAAATCAAAACCAACAATATATAAAATATAATTAGTGAAGCAGCCTGCCTATGCAATATTATAAATAAAACTTCTATTTAATTTATACCATTTTATATATAAGGACGAGATTATTTTACTAATTAGATAATTAACAGTAATGGCGAAACATAAAATCTGAATATTTAGAATGAAAAAAAGGAAATTTTGAAAGATTTTGGGGATAACAACCAAATAATTAACTTTGCAAACTTTTAATGGAATTGGAAAATTCTTGAGATCAAGAGAATTCGAATTCGAAATCTCCCACTTTGCACATTAAAAAGAAGATTAACTATAAAAATTGTCTTTTGATTCCTGAAACATATATATTCAAATATAATTCTCTCAAAAAAAAATTATATATCCAAATATAATAACATAAGGAAAAAATGATATTCTCTCTTGAACTTATTTGCGATGTATAATTTATTTGCGATATATAATTTACCTAGAATTATGCTTTCAAATTGACTCTAACATAAATTTTTTTATCAGAAAACCAATTTGACTATTTTTTTGATCATCAATGCGTGTGAGGCAGATAAAAAAAAAAAAAAAAAAAAAAAAAAAAAAAAAAAAAAGCAAACTTTTAATTGGAAATGGAAACTTTGAATCAAGAAGAATTCGATTCCGAAATCTCCCACTATTGCACATTAAAAAGAAGATAAACTATAAAAAATTTCTTTTGATCCTGAAACATATATATTGTCAAATATAATCCCTCAAAAAAAATAATTATCCAAATATAATACCATAAGGAAAAAAGATATTCTCTCTTGAACTATTGCGATGTAAATAATTTATTGCGATATATAATTACCCTAGATATGCTTTCAAATTGACGTCTACAAATTTTTTTTATCAGAAACCAATTGACTAAGTTTTTTGAATCATCAAATAGCGTGTGAGCAGATAAAAAAAAAAAAAAAAAAAAAAAAAAAAAAAAAAAAAAAAAAAAAAAAACCAACCTAATTTTTTTTATAAGATGTAATATAATCAGTTCATTTATTCCAATAAAAAAATGAGCTAAATTAGTATTCTAGTTGAAAATTATGATAAAATTAATTAATAATTTTTTGATAAACTACATTAACTTCAAAAGATCATTTTATGCATTATTGCTAATTAATTTTATAAAATAAGTTTTTATGCTCCCCATAATGCACATATGATGATGGTAAGCAAAAAGATGTAAACATATCCATATTTCTATCTTTTACTTTTGTAAAGATCACTAAAACAAAACCCCATTGATTGATGCAAAAGCTCCACTTAACTGTCTTAAAGAGACACTTCTATTTTCTGGCCCTCCTTTAATCTTCTTCCTTTGTGGATTCCATTTTGCAATCTTCACATCACCTTATGATGCTTCTTCATCTTGTGATTTATTGGTGAATCATAAGATTTGGACATCAAAATCAATCTGATTTTTATATTTTTCTCCCTTAAAAAAACAGAAATTTTGATATAATTTTCTATTTTTGATTCAATTAATTGAATTATGAAATATTATATCTAACTTAATCAACAGATAATTTAATAAGTGAAAATAAACTGTATTTCTAGGCGAACTTTATTTATAAGATTAAAAATTTAAAATCTAGAATCGTTATTGTTGAAAAAACTTAATTTACTTGAATATCATCGTTTATTCAGAGCATAGAAACACAAAAGTTTAACGGAATATGATTCGTTGAAAATTTATAATTTGTTATGGAATTTATTAGGTTAGTGTTGATATGATTAAAAGAAAAAATGAAAAAATAATAAAAATAAAAACTCTCTTTTGAACCATTCAATTATTGGGTTTGGAGAAGTTGGTGGCCACTCATGTTGGGATGAAACTCCAATATTATTTATTTATTTATTATAAATTAGCTTAACAAGAAACTACTAAGAAACGGTTACACCTTCGGTTTGATTTATGGTTCAACAACCCAAGTTAAAACTTCTTTAAATGATTTGCATCTAAAATTTATATTTTATTTTTTTAATATTAAGAGAAAGGTTCGAACGTTGATAAATTTACAAATATTAAAGTGGAGATAGAATTAGCAATAATTTAATTTTCGATCCGCTACGCTGTGATTTCTATTATAATTACATTTTTTTAATAAACAATAGAAGCATAATAACTTCTAAAGTAATATACCATCGGTTTATACAATGCAAAAAATAAATTAATTAATGGAAACAACGTGTCAAGCACAAGAACCATTCTTTAGTACCCTAAATAATTTGTGTAAGATGTCTTCCACTATGCATATCAAACCCTAAAAAATATCACCATACTTACAAAAATGATAGTAATAGGCTAAAATAGCCACAATACCTAAAACTAGAAGGATAAAAAAAAAATATGGCAGGGCATTGAAACCTTCATATATTGTTTTCTTGCTCGATATTTTTTAAAATGGGATTATTTTGACGAGGTCACAAACTTTTTATTATAAAATATAAATTAAAATTATTTAATTTGATTCGAAATTATTAATTGTGGTTAATCAATAATCAATCCAATTACTATTATTAATCATTAATGAAATCATCAATTATCTAAAAAATGTTGATATTCATAAACTGATTCGAAAATACTCGTAATCCTAAATATAAATATGAGTTTGAACATTAAAATTAAATTATAAATATATTTTTTTTGGACAAATCTCTAATTTAGACATGAATTGCTTGTTTTTGACGCAATCAGGAAGATAATCGTGTGAAAATTGATTACTACGACAAGTTGTTCAACATTAAATTAACGTGGGAAAAAAGAAAGAAAGCCAAAGTCATTTTCTACGAATAATAACTATAAAATTTCATATTCTTTGGACATTGGTAATTTACGTGGTTGTGCGGTGATGGCTGGCGGTTGAGAGTTTGGTGGAAGTTAGGCCAATTTGCAGTTGAGGCTTTTATAGTTTACTGCCAAATCACATTATCCATAAGCTTTCTACTACACTTTGAATTTATAAAATTAGAATCAAAATGTTTAATCTATAAAATATTATATAATAAAGAAAGATGACCATAAACTCTAAATGAGATATATATAGACAACCCACTTTCACTTTATCCTAGTCTTCGATCCACTAATAAAAATAAAAAGCTTAGGGTTTATATTTTGTACAAGATTTGGTATTTTTCTTGACATTTTTATACATAAATACAATGTTTTTGGATAAAAAGGCATAATGCAGGTTACTTAGTTTTGACAATGTCTTAAAGGGTCAAATTCTTACCTAGAAAAGAGTGGTCCATTACCAACTTGTCTATTCATGTATTTTTATCCCACTTCATTTCCATAGGCTTTTGCTTATTTTCTCAAATTCATAGATTTTGACACATTTGGGTCTCTCTTTCAATCTCTAATCACATTTAATTATGCCAATCAAAATCACTTTTAGTCCATGATTGATGATTGGTGAATGCATATAATCCACTACTATTATTTAAATGTCAAGAAAAGCTAATTACTAATTATGCTATATAAAACAAAGAATGCGCAAATAATTTATATTTTAGTTTTATTTCATCTTAAAATTTTTTTTTATATTTATTGGAGGCCTAATGAACTAAAATAATACTGCGGATTACGCAATAAGACTAATCCTCCCTTTAGCACATAAAATTAATGACAATTGATCGAAAAAAACTCAGAATACTCTGTGAAATGACCAAGCTAAACCACCACATCATCTGTATATCTCCACCCTTTTTGTGTGGACACTAATACCCTTCTAAAGATTTTTGGTTTTTATCATTTTATTATAAAATAAGCAATAACTATTAGATTAGATTTTATTCTCTATTATTTTTCCCTCTCAAAATCTTCCATCCTTAAACTGCCAGCTGTCCCCACTGGCACTGCAATTTGGTTGAATTCACTGTGTAGAGATGCCAATCAAGAACTTAATAATATGCAAATAAATCTTGAAGAAGCAACCTTTTATATGTCTCTGTCTCTTCTCTTTTCTTTGTGGTGTTGTAACTTCCAACAATGAACAATCAAAGCTTGTCGGTTGACATGTCTTCATGTGTCCCTCATTTAATAAATGTCCTAAATTTTGCCCAACTGGCAACTGTCTCACTTTTCATTAGTGGATTCAAACAGAATATGTAGATATTTACTTTGCGTATATTATACTATAGTATATAAATATAAATATATACCTCTGTATGTATTTATTGCATTGCTATTGAATCACATTCAATAGCTCCTCTCCCTCTTTTTTTTTCCCTTTTTTACATCTCTTTTAGCTTTTGCTCTAGTTTTTGAACAAACCCATTTGATAATTCTACTCATCCAATGCTTTTCTTCTTGATTTTTGGGTTTTCTTTTATTTTCTTCTTTAAATCCTTTTCTTTCAAGCCACCCCCACCAATGAAGAGTGAGCGGAGATTGCTGTTATTGTCACCTTTGTTTTGGGAAAAAGTTTTAAATTTTCTTGTATCTTTATTTCATAAAGATAGGCTTGCAATTAGTGTCTGCAAATTGCCCATGAAAATGCCACTGAAGAAAATGAATCTTGGTTTCGAAGAGCAAGAAAATATTGAGGCAGAGAAAATTTCTCTTCTTGATTTGCCTGAATTAACCTTGGAAAGTATTCTCGAGAGACTTTCACCAGCTGAGTTGTGTAGTATGGCAGGAGTTTGCAGCTCTTTAAGGGACAAATGCACAAGTGATCATTTGTGGACGAAACATTTGAGGCAAAAATGGGGTAGAGTAATTGGTGATGCTGCCTTTAGGGAATGGCAATGTCATATAGCTTCAACACAGAGGCTAAATCTTGTGGATCAAAGTAATCAAAAGGGCTTATTGGGATCTCTTGGTGCTGTTTGGCCAAAAACTTGGATTAAACCAAAATTTGAAACTAAAAGCAACCCAAGAACGTCCTTACCAGTTGATTCAATCATGGCTATGTATCTCTCTCTTGAAAGAGGCAAATTTTGGTTCCCAGCTCAGGTCTATAACCGTGAGGTAATTGGTTGTAGATTAATTGTTTTTTAATAATATTTCCGCAGTTCTCTAATGCTATGTACGATACAGATTATGATCCTTATTTTTATTTTTGTTAATATTAATTGTAGCTGATAAATTCATGACAGTTTATGTGTTTTTTTTGCAGAATGGACATGTTGGGTTTTTGCTGTCTTGTTATGATGCTAAAATAAGTTATGATTCCCGGACAAACACATTTCAGGCAAGGTATATAAAAGAAAAATTAGTTCCTTTTTTTAAGTGATCTAATGAATTTTCTTCAGTGAAGCTTCTTGTCTGCATATGTTTCTATGTAAGATTGCGGAAAAGCTGAGCTTGACCATGATTTTGCTTTCTCCCTCTTTTTGTGGAACTTGAATTTTATAATTTCAGAATTGCAAAATTTAGAGAAATGCCAATTTTGTTTTCATTTATTTTTGATGCATTGGAAATTCATAAAGGGGAAGGCTTGTCAGGATTTTTAACCTCTTTAACTCCTATATTATGAGTCAGACACTGGAGAAGTAGCCTATTAGGCAAATGGCTTCCGGGAAAATTTCAATTCTAGATGGGAACTTAATTGGCGCAAAACTTGATCTTTTTATTATGGTTGATTTCATCTATAAAGCTGATCACGAGTCGTTTGCTGATATTGTATTACAGGTACTCTCCCTACGGACGACGAATGATAGAAGAGAGCATTCATTGGGATAGGCTAAGAGCATCACCCGTTGATACTCCTGCTCATGATCTTCACATTTCTGACTGTTTAGATGACTTAAAACCTGGTGATCATATTGAGATTCAATGGAGAAGAAGCAAAGAATTTCCTTATGGTGTGTTTTTCAAACAATAGAAAATATTTTGTCATTTCAATTGAAGGGTTAGGCTTCA
Source organism: Jatropha curcas (assembly GCF_014843425.1). The sequence continues at coordinate 2,431,874 of NW_023590909.1, forward strand.
AGTTTCTTGTAAAGACCCTGATGATTTTTGTTATTTTGGCTAAATGAGCAGGTTGGTGGTATGCTATTGTTGGCCATATAGATCCATGTGATGGGAATGCGAACCTCTGCAATTGTCAATGTGATGGTAAGAAATTATGTTATTCCCTCTCAATACAAAGGTTTTTTTTCTCCCTGAATTTTTAAAATACAGAACTGCATGGTTTAAATCCCCATAACTGTTGCATTTTGAGGCAAAATTTGGGTCGAGCACAATCTAACAACAAAGATATAGCATTATATCTTGCTAAATTTCTGACTTGAGTTTTGCTGGCAGACATGGTGGTATTGGAGTTTAACCAATACCCTCTTGGCTCGAGATGGAGACAAACCATTGTAAACAGGAAGAAGCACCGTGAAGAAGGAAATGAAGTTGATGGCTTTTATGGAGGAATTAGAAAACTTTACAAGGAGGAAGAGATCTCAACTTGGAGGAGGCTTTGGCCTAGCCAAGTATTTGAATAGTGTGACGAAAAACTTTCTATCCATCTATTTCTCCTGTAAATATTTTACTGTCTTGGCTTGTATTGCAGAGTGTTTTAGAGTCACAAAAATGCTGCTAGACAGATTTGACATTAGGATTCAGGATTTTGTAGTTAAGGAATATCATAGCTTGGCAGTACTAAAAAGAAATGCTTTTTGGAAAGGTGGCAGTAGGCTTCATAATTTTGTTAACCTTGTAAAGGCTTTTAAAGAGCTCAAATGATTTATCTGATCTGAATTGTAATTCCAAAAGAAAAGTTAAAAGTTTCAGATCCATGTACAGTTGATTTTACTGGTTGTCTGCTTTTAGTAACTATATATTGAAGTAGCAAGAAAATTACCCTTCACCTATCTCTGTAAAAGTACATCAACAAGAAACTCCTCATAATTTACAAATCAATCCATTTCCGTCCGCCAATACAAATGAGAATAATGGCAAACAAAAACAAATGGTGGGTGATAAAATAACATCAGCGCCAATCCTAACTAAAACCAGTCAAAATTTGTGGAAAAAACAAATACATAGATTCTTAGAGACCTTAGAAGTTGTCACTGTGGTCTCAGAAGAAATTCACCATTGAATTTTCAATTAGGGTATATTTACTTTACTCACAGCAATTAGGTTGGTGCTCTTTCTGCAACTTCTCCCAAAGACATAACACCAACCTTGGGCTTTGGTAATGAGCAAGAATATAATTTGCTTCACATCCAGCATTGTAAAACCTCTCATCACTTGTGTATTGTACTTTTTGACCACTGTTCTTGAATTGTTCAATCCATATGCCCATTGCGACATCTTCTAATTTAAATAACTGAAAAAAGAAAAGCACAGAAATAAGATAAACAAAAAAGCCACTTTTATACTTATATTGAGATCCTACCACTGAATATATGAGAGCTTTTCCCAGTAAGTACATGATACTTACCTTGAGATCTCTTCTTCGGTGACCTTCGGCAATAAATTTTGCAATATCTCGAGAGATGATATATCCCGGGCCATGAGCCCATGGTGGATATGAAGAATGTGGCCATTCCTGCACAAAGAAATACTCATCATGGTAAAATGCAAGGCTAGCGTGAACAATAAATAAGTAAAACCACAACAAAGCAAATAACCAATGTGCAACATGGTCATGATTCTGGGTCCTGGGATTATGATTACCTCATTACTGATATACCATTTGCTCTCCTTATCCCTATGGGGTGATGATTCAAAGGATATAAGACCATACAAGAGGCTACTAGATGCCTTTCCCTTGAGACTGGTAATAACTTCATCAATCCTAACAAAGGCATCATCATCTGTTTTCATGATATATTTAGCAGGCAGAATTTTGGTCTGCATATTGATTAAAAGAAGAAAAAGGGTCATCAAAAAGTCAATCTAAAATAGCTTGGAAAATTAAATAAATGGTTTAAAATATTACTATAGTCTATACCCCCATGATACAGATTGCAACAGTTTTCAAACTAATTAGACTGTAATAATCAACAAAAGGCATCAACTGCACATCTCCGTATGCTTGGGCTTCTTTCCACAACTCATAATTGACTTGACCGTTCTTGTGCTGCAGGCATGAAAAATACCAAATTTATTAACAAACAATTTTTCAATAAGGCAAATGGTAAGTAGCAGAGTTAAATAGCATTTCCTGGTAGCACATACATAGAAGATCGTGGAAGACAATCACTATGTAACTTACAAGGCCAATAAAAAATCGGACAGCTACATCCCCTGAACGTACGGCCTCATACTGCATCCAAGACCTCCTCAAAGCCATACGACGCTCAAAATTATTTCCAGTGGAGAAAACTCCAACCAACATTGCTATTCTTTTCCTTTTTACTGCTGGGGCTTTAAGGAGCTCAACATCGACAACTAAATCATGATCTTCAGAGACAGGTAGCTCTTTGGCTAATAATGACAAGACATCCAGAACGCCATCCACTTTGACTCTGCTCACTTCCCATGGTTCAAGTTTCTGCATTTCCAAAAAGCCCCCCCAAGGTTTGGGTGGAGGACCTCTTATCAAAATGGTATACCTTTCAAAGTGTTAACCAGCTTCTTATTCCAATTTGTAATTGTTGACAAATTCATAAATTACCTCCCTAAAGGCAAATGACGTTTCATGCCTTCCATTGACAGTCATATGGAATCCTTCTGAACCAACCCACAACGTAGCAGTGAAAGGATTCCCTTCAGCAAATGGGAAATTTGCAGTTGCATGAGCACCTCCTTGGGAAACATTAGCTAATACGTCACCACTAGCATGACTTGTATTTAGATTTTCTTCCCCAGTGCTTCTGACAATTTGTTCATTGCAAAGAACAAGTCCATCAACTGGATGTCAACTAATAGGTCAGACTATTAATTTTAAAAATCTGTTCAAATTTGTATGATGCAGAAAAATCAACAAAGGAAAGTAGGCATGGGGACTAAGTTGCAAGATGGACTAATATTAGAAATAAAATTTCAAGTATAATGCAACTACAGAGAAGGTTGAGACATTTTGAAATGTAAAAATATTGTCCTTCAAACAAAGATTATGCCATCCTCTGCAGTTTTCTGATGAGTCAAGTTCAGTCAGCAATAAAATGTACACAGCAACAATAAACATAGAGAGGCACGGTTTAGATATATACATGTATTAAGCTATTAGAAGAGAAAAGAAAATGACCAAAAAATGAAAAAAAAAAGTGATTCTTGTATTAAGCTAACAAAGTGATTCTTGTCCCTCCCATAGGGACATAACCATGAGATAAATGTTCAATTAAATATTCTAGTTTCAATTATGAACAATTTAAGATGCAAATAAACAATGATGTAAGATGCATCAAACCGATTAGTAAATCACCATTACAGTGAGGGAGTCAAACTGGTGCAAATTCACCTCGTGAACTGTTTCCCCACTACTGCATTATAGCAAATAACTGAATTGTAATGATATCTATACCTTTTGGCTTTGTGTTGCGAGCAGATCCATGAGCATGGCATCTTTCCTCTTTGCCCCAACCATGCTCATTAGTCCATGTATTCTGAACAATAAATGCTTCTTCTGTCATATTATCTCCAGGTAGTCTCACTTTGTAATGCAAGATAATAGGAGGGTTTTGATCTTCCAAAAGTTTGGAACCTTCAAGTGCAATTTGAAAGCTTCCATTATGTCCATCAGGAATGCCAACTACAGTGATTGAGGAATCTTCAACTAGACCACAAGGGATCTCAAGAATTGTTCCATTGCTTGATGTTGTCCTATTAATAGTACTTAGGGAATAAGGACAAGTTTTATCCTCTGGTTTGTCAATTTTGCTGGACTTCATAGTTTTGTCTTCCTCGATCATGGATAATAAATCCTTCCATGCTACGGAAGCCTCTTTAATCCCTTGGGCTGTTTCAGGCAAAGCATCAGATCTAGATAATAGCAAACGCATCTGACTCCACACAAGCAAGGCCTTAGACTCTTCCTTGGAAATATTGTTTGAAGCATATAGATCATTAAGTCCTTCAACATTCACAAAATGTGGCCTTATTGATGATTTTGTTGCTTTCTTTATGTCCATATGAGAAGGACTGAGGCGACCAGTGTCCTTTGAATGAGAATCATTAGCAGGATGATTTCTGAAAAAATCATAAGCAGACTGCTTTTTCTGTGGCTGAGTTCCCATTAGGCCATAACTTAAAACCAAGATCGCAGCAAGACCTATAATCACCATGCCACCTGACCATTTCTTCATTCGGAACAAAGATACAGCTATCTTGAAAAATTTCATTCTTGCACGTTCCAAACAATCAGATTCTTCCTCGTAGCACCATTACAAAGAATAAAGAAAAGTAATGCAGTAGCCTGGTTTTCCGGTCGTTGAATTCCATTTGTACATTTTCTGTGATAATGATTAATTCCACCTTAACTCAATTGATGACTCATTTAAATCAGAGAAAGCATAGAAGAAGATACTATTAAATAAAAGTTTTGAATCTAATTTATCTAAATAAAACCCAAGGGCTCAAAACACTCCATTCAACTACACCCTGCATAATTAATCTGCCAACAAACAGGGAGACAAACTAACAAATTGTTTAAGCATAGATTTTGTAGTTCTCAGACAAAGTTTAGGTATATAAGTGAGAGCCCGGATCAATTACTAGATCTCCTTTGTCCATGAAAGCACCATTTTAAAAAATATGCTACTTGTAATGTTCTATCTCATTAACTCTTATTTAGTTTTTCTACATATAATGCATCCTTGTTACTATGAATTTTATAACCTTTTGCAATGAAGGAAAAAAAAAAAAAAAAGCAACAATCTTTAAGCTCTTCATGAGCTCATCTTATCACCACAAACCAAAGCAGCTGAAATTTATTCCCTAAAAGTCGAAACTTTTACAAACATTTATACAGACTAAATATACATACCTTATTGTGATCTGTAGCAATCAAGTGGAAAACAGAGATTAAGTGAACTTAGAAGCAGAAAGCATCATATTCAAGAACAAAAATATACTGTAAAAATAAAAATAAAACAGAAAGCGAAAAAGAGTAGCCAAACTAAACAAACCTTTGAAGTGTAAAATTGGGTTTTCAAGATTGGTAGTGTCTTCAAGCTTTGAATAAATGGCAAAACTTCACGATCAGATGAAACGGAAGACCTTTTTCAGAAGGGGCCACTTACAACTAACCATTACTACAAGCAGCTCCTGCAACTGAGTTATTTTTGGATTTCAACCACTCGTTCAAGTAGTCGGTTAATAGAACTTAACGACGTCGTATCTTGGTTGTCGGAACGTGGGAATTTTATAGAATCTTTGACTTCAAGTGGTCAGCTGCAAATATATTTTGTAAATTGATAGATGGAGATTAGTTGAGTCGTAAATTTCTTACAGTGTGTTCTACCGTACGTGATTGCGTTGATGTTAAAATTTTTAAAATAATATTATTGATTTTTTTTTAGTAGGGGATGATGTCAAAAATAAAAAAAAATCATATAAATAATAACGTATAAATTTAAAATTACATAAAATCACATGTTTGCGTCCGTATCACAATACATAACTTGCCTAGAGCTGCAACGCGATTATTTATTTAATATTGTTTTTTTGTATTTTTTTTATCAATTTAAATCTATATTATAAATATATTTTTTCAGCTTAGGTGGATCAATTGAATCCATTACGATGACTATAACTCTACCCTCCTCATAAGAATTAAATAAAAACATGAGAAATGAAACAAAAGGCCTAACAGAAAATCACAACACAAACTAATTTGAATTATCCAAATAAATAATTATTTTTATAATTTTTCTTCAGAATTAAACTCTAATTAATAAGTTGCAAGGCGCGACATATTAAATATATGAAAAATATTAATTGAAAATTACATATGAATTAGTTTACTATAACAAATAAATCTATACAACATTACCCATTTGTATATGATTTTCCAAAATTGCTATTCTATAATAAATTAGAGTGATAAGTATTATTAAAATAAATTCAAAAAACAAATAGGAAAAATAACATTTTCCTCAAAATCAAGTTTTTGAATGTTGTAAAAATTATTTTCTCCAAAAAAAATTTTAAAGTACACACACAGTGGGAATGAACTATATTATCGAAAGCTATAAATTAATTTCTTTTAAAAAATATAAATTGTGATTAGTATATGCTAATTTGTTTAAAAATAAGTAGTGATTAGTACATTTTACTATATTGGAGGGAGTGAATAATAATTTACCGACCAGTTGCCACTAGCGAAGTGACCCAACGATTTGATTAAACTTAGAGGAGAAAAAGAAAAAGAAAAAAAGAAAAAAAGAAAAATAAAAACAGATTAGCAGAAACAGAGAATTTGGTGAAAAGAAAAAGAGCGCAAAAGAAAGGTCGTGGTCCTTCTTCATTTAGAAGACGAGAGAAAGATGAACGGCGGCCCCTCTGGTTTCAGTGCGTTTCATATTGATTTATCCATTTTGATTCTTTCTTCTCTGCTCCTTTTGATTGATTGTGTATATATGCACAACATGTGAATTGAATTTGCAATTTTTTGTTCGCAGACAATGCGCCAGTGACGAGAATATTCGTTATCGCCTGTGCCATTTTTACACTTTCCTTTGGGATCCAAGGCGGCTTTACCAAACTTGGGTTATCTTATCAGGTGCTTGATGTCGTTTTTTTTTTTTTTTTTTTTTTCAGTGCGTTTCATATTGATTTAATCCATTTTTGATTCTTCTTCTCTGCTCCTTTCTTGATTTGATTGTGTATTTATATGCACAACAATGTGAAATTGAATTTTTTTGCAATTTTTTTGTTCCGGCAGACACAATGCGCCCCAGCTGACGAGAATATTCGTTATCGCCTGTGCCATTTTAAACACTTCCTTTAGGGATCACAAGGGCGGGCTTTACCCCCAAACTTGGTTTATCTTAATCAGACGTGCTTGATGTCGTTTTTTTTTTTTTTTTTTTGCTCTACTTATAATTATGAGCATTGATCCCTTCGCTTTTTCAGGATTATAATTTTTAACTGGATTTTTCAAAAATTTTTGTTAAGTTGTTAGTTTTTATTGTGACTAACTGATTTAATTTGTTAAAGCTTTAAGCTTGATGTTAGTTAGTAATAAACGTTAGAACTTAGAATTGGAGGATGTAACTCTATTTATGGTCTAACCCAACTTGGCATCCCCTGGTTGAGATCCAGTGTTGTGAATTTCGTGGGGAATGGGTTAGGAATGTGAATTTGAATTTAAATTTTTTAGAAGGAGGTGATTTTAGATAAAACAGTTTTTTTTTTTTTTTTTTTTTGCTTTACTTATGAATATGAGCAGTGATCCCTTCGTTTCAGGATTATAATTTTTCTGGATTTTCAAAATTTTTGTTAAGTTGTTAGTTTTTATTGTACTAACTGATTTAATTTTTTTGTAAAGCTTTAAGCTTGATGTTAGTAGTAATAAACGTTAGAAACTTAGAATTGGAGGATGTAACTTATTTATGGTCTAACCAACTTGGATCCCCTGGTTGAGATCAGTGTGTGAATTCGTGGAATGGGTAGGAATGTGAATTTGAATTTAATTTTTTAGAAGAGTGAATTTAGATAAAACAAGTTTTGGATTGACTTTGACGACAAGTAATTAGGGAGGGCTTGTAGGAAGATTATCAGAGGAGGTTTGAGATTAGAAGGTTACTGTTAAGCCAGTTATTTGTGGCTATGAAGCATGTTGTCATCTGATATGAAGAATCTTGAAGCCAGTGCAAGACTAGAGTTTGGAATCTGTGACATGCTTTCTTAAGTCTTCTATGCTCGATCAAAAGTTATGGATGTAGATGAGGAATTGCATGCATTCAAGACTGACCAGGAGTAGGAAATTTGTAGAGCTTGAGGGAATGCATCTAATTTCATTCATGGGAGTTGCAACTGAAATATTTATTGTAAATAATTTGGTTATAGAAATTGGTTATTGGTGTATTATATGTCTTGGTTGTAGAAATTGGTTATTGGTGTATGATAAGATAGGCTTGAGGCTTGAGAAACTTCCACTTCATTGCAAAACCACTTGAGAATACTGGTAAGTGGTAACTAGCTGTTTTTCTATTTGTGGATTCTTGGATGATCGCGTGGAGCTTCCAAAACTGTCAGATTGAAGGCGCTTTGTGCCTCTCATGTCTGGTGTGCAGCCAGCGCATATTAGAGAGAGAATCCTTAAAACTTTAGGTTTTTCTTCTACTTCCATCTCTTCTTTTTATATTTGCTGATGGTCTGAATCATAAATTGTTCCTTGTGCTGTTTATCTTTTATGCTTCATTTTTGCTGGGACAATAAACATTTTATTGGAAAAATGCAACATCCTTCTGAATATGCTCTTAGGCATTTTGTAGGTGTTTTTATGCAATAAGCATTTGATAGCTGCTAATATGCAATCTACAGTAATTATAAACAATATTTTTTCCTATTACATACATGATGGGAATTGTCTCATTTTTGACAAATTACATGTAAAGGTCCTCAAATATTAGCAATTGATCTTACGATTAATGTTTAAAGAAATGCTAATCAATGCCAGCTATCTCACCTATCCAAGCATAGCAATATTCTCTTGTTGAATTATTAGTATGATATACAATAGATTTACTCCTACTTTAAATTTTATCCAAGGTTAGGTGGAACTGATATTCTCTTGCGGAATAATTATTATGATATACAATAGATATACTCCTACTTTAAATGCTATCCACATTCATGGGACTACTGACTCTGCACAGAGTTCTTGAATCAAAATTAATTAATAAAATTGCACCCATATAGGTTATATTATATTTATGCCATGCTTAATTGAATTAGTTACCTTGAACTTAAGCTTGTTGTATAAGAATGTTACAGCATCTTGCATCAACCTTTGTTTTTCTTTTTCCCCCCCTTTATCTTAATGGGCAGTATAATTAGTTTTACAGCCATGATGTAGGGGAAATAAAGGAAAATGGATTCTTCATTCCAACTTCTGCTTAGAAAAAGCAAAACTTTAGAAACTACTGTACTTTGTGAAGTGCAAGATATGCCTAGAAATTGGGATAAGCAATGCAAAGTTTTCTGCAATAATAGACAGATGCTTGGCCTTGAATTGCAAAATTAAATTTTTATAGATGCATTGTTTAGCCCCAGGGAATTATAATCTGTCGCAATTACTCTTTAGAAACTGATTTCATCTTAAAGGAGCTGATTATGTGAGAAATAGTATAGAATGGCACTCATTTGTCTTGACCTCTCCTTGAACACTAGAATATACCAAATATTGGTGAATTTGGCTTGAAAATGCTTAGTTTTTGTGCTCTAGAGACGTTGTACTCCTCAAATTGAAAAACTAGGATATGGCTTTCTAAATTTAGTTTCCCTTCATTGCAGGATATTTTCTGGAAGCTCCGTATTTGGAAGCTTCTGGCTTCAGTTTTTGCCTTCTCATCTACTCCAGAGCTTCTGTTTGGGCTGTATCTTTTATACTACTTCAGGGTCTTTGAAAGACAGATAGGTTCGAATAAATACTCGGTGAGTTATTATCCAGCTAAACGAGTCATCATATCTTTGGGTTTTTGGGTCTCGCACTTGTGATACTTTCATGAACTACAAGTTGTTGGGGTTAACAATGATGTTTTCTTTCCTGGAGAATCTGCATGTGTTTTTAATTTTTTATGCATTCTAATTGTCATTTAGGAAATATTAATACAATTCAAAAACACAGTTTCGGTTAATATCATTTTTTATTTATTTTATTGATCACAATTTTTGTTATTCTTTATTCTTTACTATAATTTTCCAATCCTTTTCTTTTTATCTATGATTTAGTTTTTTTCTTTTGCAATCGCCTGCCAATCAAGGATCAAATAAACCAAAATAAAAATGTTTTTCTTTTGTGAATCAAATGAATGAAGTAATTTAGACTTTCTTTCTTTCTTCATATCTCTATTTTTGCTTTTAACATCAAATACCTGCCTCAATTGTGCAGGTCTTCATTTTTTTCTCTATTGTGATTTCATTACTCTTTGAGGTCCTTGCTCTAGGACTCCTTAGAGGTATGTACTATATTTATAGTTTCAAGTTATGCAATTCTTTCTTCTAGACCTGCTCCCATTAATAGCTTTGTGATGTCTCATATATCAAAAATTGCCACTCTATTTCTCCCGATCACCAAGTTATGCTGTTGAATATTTGCAAACTTTTCATTAAAAGTGAGAAATTTTCATCACAATTAATCTATATCTATATGGTGGTTAAAAATTCAATTAGGCAAGGACGACATGTATGACTTCCCTAATTCAGAGTCCTTGGCTCTCATGCCCAGATACTTGTCTAAAAACTCCATACTGTGGAGGAATAGAAAATTAAAATAGAAAATTGCTTGTTAGCCCTACAAAAACAGAAAACTACTTAAATAGGTCTCCCACTACTAAAAGAAGAATAATAATTTCAAATAGGCTGTCTCCAAGACATGCTTGGGTCAGTGATGGTTAGTACTTGGGATATGCCAATTTTGTGGGAAATGGGAAAAAGTTAAAGAGGCCTGACCTAATATACGACGGAAGGGATCACGCGTTAACATCATAAAAATCAGGTGACTGCCTTGGTTATTCTGTCTCCTTTGTGAAACAAATCATTAGATTGAATTGTGTTCAATAGTTATCTGAATCACCTGCTTGTGAAGGGTCTGGTCTAGTCCAAATCATAATGCTCAATCGCTAATGCTGGATAAGAAAATGCAATTTCATAATTGTGGATTCTAAACGTCCTCCTTTCTGAAGCTGGAATAATACTTGAAGTCTAGCACAAGAGACAGTCAACATGTTAATTACTCAAATATCTTAACGCTTAAAACTTTTCAACTTGATTGGTAGTAAAAAATCTTGAATACCTAATATTAGAAATGACTAATTAATATTTATAAGCCTATTTTATGTTAACTTTAATTTAGCATGAACTAGTGAGCCATGAGGTTGTTTTGATCTCAATGGCTTTGTAATATTTAGGGGTAAATCAGTTCTGTATGAGAACTAGTATCCTCATACTACTCAATTAGCTTCCTTGTTGCTGTTGTCATCGGCTTGTGGTTGTCTTGTTCTGATAGATGTCATCCACACACATAGAAACATATGCTACTAGGAAAGTGGCTACATATGCAACTAGGAAAGTGACTTTTACTGCTCTAACAAATAATTTGCACCATTGAGAATGTGTACCAAGTCACCCCTAGTAAAAAGTGTAATTTTGCAGCTTCTCACACATGAAAAGAATTTTTTCAGCCATAAATGCCCATAAGATGACGTAAGGTGATTGCACCAAACCCCTGGGTCGCGTAAGATTGATATAAACAATTGCTGCACTCCACCCTCCTAGTTCCTCTCTCTCTTTTATTTTCTGGTTTGTGAGGGTAGCAGAGCAGTGCACAAGTTCGTTACCGTTTCAATCTGATACCCACTCATTCTTAAGCTTGTTCGGGGGAATAACAGTGGGAACTTCCAATATGCCAACTTTCCTGGCAATTTAAGCGTTGATGGGAAGTGAGCATAGACAAAGGGATATCTTTTTATGATATCTAGGATATTAAGGAAATAGTGCTATGATAATCTGAGAGCTGGAGATATGATCTGGGCTGCATGCGTGTGACTTCTTCTAGCTTGCAGATTCTAAGGTTTAAATTTTACCCTTTATAGAATTGGGGTATAGAATATTATTTTTAGCATCTACACTTATATCACTGTACTATTTATATTGGTTCAAGTTTGTTCCCAAGTTTGTTTCTTCTCTTAAGTGGAGTGTACTTTTTACATGTAACTACAATTATTACCATTGTTACTAGTTTTTCTCATATTCCTCTTGCTTCTATGAAAAAGCATGAGATGTTCACATTTCTTTTTGGTGGTAGATCTCACGCCGAACCTACTCACATCTGGACCTTATGGTGTTATATTTGCTTCATTTGTACCCTTTTTCTTTGACATTCCTGTATCAACACGGTTTCGAGTCTTCGGCGTCCGCTTTTCTGATAAGTCTTTCATATATCTAGCTGGTATTCAGGTACATAGTAATTTTTTTCCTGTACAATCTGTATCTTTGTTTTGCAATCTGTACACATTTAGATTCTTATTGTTGCTGTTTGCTTTGTTGTCTTCAGAAGACTTAAATCATTTTTTTTTTTTCAGCTTCTTTTATCATCTTGGAAAAGATCTCTCTTGCCAGGAATGTGTGGTATTTTTGCTGGATCACTGTATCGTTTGAATATCTTTGGCATCCGGAAGGCCAAGGTTACCAGTTGACCTCTTTTTTTTTTTTGTTTGTTATTAAAAATAATTGAGATTTTCTTATCAATCTTACTTGTTTCTGCATCTCTGACACCATCGGCCAATAAATGAAGATGATAGTATGCAACTTTACTCTGGCATTCCATAAATGAATTCCTTTCTTTCTGGAAGAGCTTCTTCTGGTAATCTTAGGTTTGTACATGAATTACTAGTTAAGAGGGGGAATTGATGAAACTTCTTTAACAGTGTTGATTTAAAAAATTTAAAAAAAAAAGAGAGAGAGAGAGAGAGAGAGAGAGAGAGAAAAACTTCTTTAAACAGTGCTTTGAATTTAAAAAATTTTAAAAAAAAAAAGAGAAGAGAAGAGAGAGAGAGAAAAGAGAGAGAGAAGAAGAAGAAGGAAAAGAAAGAAAGAAAAGATTTTTGAGGTGCGATTTAGATGGAATTGCATATAGAATTTATATATGCTAACTCTACCATAAAGTGACCCCAAAAAAAAAAAATCTTGCAATAAGAAAATTGTTTGAAAGAGCAGGAGTGCGAAAAAGGTAAATGTTAACGTAAATATGAAAGTAAATAGACAATTAATTTAATAAAATTGGCAGCTTGGTGCGCCCTGGCAAAATTGAAGAAACAATAAAGTGGATGTTGATTTGAAGCCTTCTAAACATTAGTTAGACTTAGAGCTTGCTTGTATTATAAATAATAATTCATTTACAAATGCCACATATTCCTTTTTGTGGGTTATAAAATGGGAAATTCATTAAAAGAATTTTACATTTTAACTCTATGAATTTATTGTGTTTTAATGAAATTCTAACCAAGAATTTGGTAGAATTTCAGAATGAATTCTAAGGCTAACTGGGATACAAGTTAAAAAGCTATTAAATTTTAAGTCAAGCTCAGTAAAAGTTACATATTTAAATTTTAATTCTATAGTTAATTCCAAATATGAAAATTCATTTACAAAATGAATTTTTTCTGTTTAAATGGGATTCAATTTCTACCTGAAATTGAATTCCATATGGTTTTCATTCCAAAATTCTATGTTAGTTGAATTGGAATGGATGTAATAGAACCTTAATTCCCCAAATATATATTCATTAGCACTTGCTAGATAAAATTTCCAATATGTTGGATGTAAGCTTTGTATTTCTTTGACGTTTTCTGCATGCATTGGTTCGTTCGTTTTTATCTGGATTTTTCAGGTAAAACATTCATACTGTTAAAGCGTCACTTATCTACCTATATTGGTGTTTTCAGCTGACAGAGCATTATTAAAGTGAACTTCAATTGATCTTCTTTTACATCGGGGTGTACAGTTCCCGGAAGTTTCATTTAACTATTCTTCTCACGGCTTTCTTGGGCCATCTACGGAAGCCCACGTGATCAACACAACAAGGAATATATGTGGAAGGTATGCCATCCTACACAGGCCGCCAAGTGGAGTATATTTGACTGAAATCTTCTTTACCCTGCTTGTGCCTGAATGGATTTGCGTGCAAATAAATGGGTTCCATTTTCATTTGATCTTGTTAACATTTATTAAGTTAAAATTGTGAACGGTAATTTAGTGATGATGTTTGAACTTCTCAGAAGCAAAAGCAAAGTTATTCAAATATATCTTTTGGATCCTGAAAGTAGTGGTAACCAAAGAAGTGATGTCCTTTCTGTATTGCACCTCTCTTAGATTGAGGAATTCATGGACAATCCTTTTATTATTGCACTCATCATAGAATTGATATAAATTTGATGATCAGTCAATTCATATGTCTTCTTTTTCTTCTTTTCTTGCTGTTCTTCTGCTTCTTTTTGTGGAAATGTTCTGAGGCAAGCAAATTTTCTCTTAGAACCTGCAGTTTCTGCTAATTATAAAACATTTCTTTTCATTTTTCATTTTTTCATTTCCGTATGGCGGCTAATACCTTTTTGGACATAATTGGATTAATTTATTCATAACAACTTATCTCGTGTTTTGTTTCAAGAGAAAAACTATTCCTGCTCGCAATGCGTTTCCTTCTGTGGAGCCCACCAGAGCGATCCATTGGCCCACACTGGTTCAAAATGGGTTTTCGATAGGATTTGCAGCAGACCAGGCACTTGTGCAGGCCAGAAATGACATAAACGCCTGAGCAGAGCAACAACATCCTTCACCCGATCATGTAAGTCTTAAATATTGCTGTTGAAACTGAAATTGGACTGCTGAGTGGGAGACGAAACCCCATCAATTTTTTGGGACAGGTGGTGATCAAACAGATGGCAATCAATACAGTGACCGAGGCCAAATGGTCCCCAAGTTTTCTCGTGTCATCGTTGGAAGCATTTTTCCTTTTTTATTTTTTTGCCCTTGTTTAATTTTGACTGTTAGGAGTCAGTTTCGAAAAAATTTAGTACTATTCTTAACATCAATACCCATAAGACTTTGGACCCTGTAACATTGTCTACGCCTTAATGGAAGAAACAATTGTCCTTGGAATGCAATCATTAATTTCTCTCTCTCATTATGCAGATCGTTTTATGCAATTTGATCTTCATTCTGATATTAAAAGCTCATTTCATATGCCACTTTTTGTTCTTGATCGTTAGATTTTCAAAATTTAAAAACTAATGATAATTACGTGGCAGTGGATCCCACTTACAAGTTTAGTGACGAGGTAAAAAAAAAATGTATGTAGCATATATTATTGACCATGTTTTTTGTTATTTGTCATATTGTGAAGGGAAACAAGTGCTATTAATGTTCTTTCATATCACCCTGTTTTTACAGGATGCAATTTTTGATATTGCTTTCATAAGTATAAAACCGAAATTCGGTGGATTTGATAAATAATTATTTTAAGCAATAATTAAACTATTTGTCTTTATATTTTAAAAAAATGATCATTAACTATTGTTCTTTATATTTAAAAAAAAATTGATTTATCTTTGCCAAGCGGTTCTCTATTAACTTTGTCATTCTATTTAAAAATATTATTGACTTTGTCAATTCTATTTTAAAAACATATTCTATTTTGTCTTTATATTTAAAAAAATGATTTTATCTTTGCAGCGTCTCTATTAACTTTGTCATTCTATTTAAAAATATTATTGACTTTGTCATTCTATTTAAAAACATTATTTTATCTTTGTAGCGCCTCTCTATACTATCTTTTCATCCGTTATTTGAGATTTAAACTGTTACTGATAAAATTATAGGACTAACTTTATATACATATGAGCTAAAAATGAAAAATTACATTTTTGTCTAATTAACTATTTTGTTCTTGTACTTTAAAAATTATACTATTTTATACTTGTAGTTTGGACCCATTAACAACTTAAACGAAATTATCCTTTATGTCCAAACTGAAAAGATAAAATAGATAATATTTTATAGTTAATTCTTAAAATGAAAAGATAAAATAGTTAATTATACCAAAATGTAGGGTCTCATAAATATTTTAATATGACTATATTATTTATTTTCCTGTACTTATCACTTTCAAATATCTCTATGTATATTCTTAAAATAATCCCATTAGAGGTGAAGATAGTTTCTAAAATAATTACATTAGCTGTTGAAAAATTTTTATTTTGCTTGGGAGAGGTGCACATCAAGTACATAAAATAACGTTAGTGATACAGAACAAATGAGCAACAAGACACTGCTGATGATGCAAAAATAAAATAATGAAAAAACCCTAAGGGCCACTCAATGAAGGAAGATAATTGAAGTACATCAACGCATGATATTAAAAGTAAAAGCTGAACCCTTCCCACCCATCTCTTAAAAGACAGTTTAGAAACCAAAAATAAATGCACAAACCCTAAGAGTAAAAATTTATATATATTCAACCAAATTGCTCCAGCAATATATGATATCATGATCATACTACCAGTAGAAGACATTTACCTCCTCGAGTTACAAATCACCAGATCCAATTTTCCAAAAGTTTTGTTGTGTGGATGCAGATTGTCAGGACATAATATTCTGACTCAGTATCCTTTCTATTCAGAATTTGAGCATTTCTGCACTTGGAAATAAGTTCACAGTACTTTATGGATCAAAGCATATTAGACGCTGCTGATGTCAACTCGACCCTTATGGATCTGAAAGGCTGGGGTAATCCAACTCCCACAACTGCATTGGATACCAGACCAATTGAAGTAACCCAAGCGAGATTCACAATGAATGCATGACAACTTGCCCTCTAACGCACCTTCCTCAACTGATGGAAAAGGAAGAGTTACCAAAAGTTACATTATTTCAAGCATGGGAATAAAAATAACGGCAGGTAAAATTTAGGATTTACAAGTTTCAAAGAAATAGAGCAAAGATTATGACTCGCAATAATTATTTCCAGATGATATTGGTTATCAGAGGAAGAGCCATGTATTTGGCAAATACAGAAAAATGTCAGCCAGTTACTCCTTTGCATAAAGGACCGACCTTGCCAAAATTTCAGTATATCTACATTCTTTGGATTTTCAATCACATAACACATACTTCTTTATGCGCATAATAAGCTCCAGCAAACTGCATGTCTAGTATGCAGAGCAACACCAAATTATTCCCCTTTTAATTCCTTGTCCTAAATATTGATATTTGATGGAATCGAAGTATTTATTCAATTAGCTTTTACCAAAGTAGCCAAGTTGGTTTTGTGGGTCATGATTCAAATTCCCCAACTTCAACATATCATATGATAATTTGTTCACAGTTTTTCCCAGTGGGTCCCAAAATTCGAACTTAACCCGAAAGACAATCAATTTTCATCCTCTAAGACTTGTCATATGACTAGAACTGTTTAGTAGAACATAGAAAAATGGACTGTATTATCAAAATAAGATCTCAACTGATGGTGAAATTACTTGTTCCAACTAAGCATCTGCTATCCAAAAATAAATCTATAGTTAGGTGGAGTAAAAAAAACAAAAAAGAAAGCAAGAGGCCCCTCATGAGCTAGTGGAATGAGTTGAAGATGGTCACTATGATTATAGTTTGTGCTATAGTTTAACCTCTTACAATTAAATCCAGAGTAGCATCCATGCACGTACCTGCTGTCATCCACCGTAGAGGCTCAACAAAGATAGATGAACACTCAGGCTCATCAGATTTGTTAAAGGGATTGCCACTTCTCCGCTTGTTCCATGAAAAGGATGTCTCACCCTCTCCTGGAATGTGATCCACCACATTCTCCTGTAATGCAACAACTCTTCGGCATTTCTTGCAGCGGTATGCTGTTGAGTGCTTATTTCCACCATTTGAGGATGCTTCCACTTCAGAGGAAATATTGGTTGGCAGGCCTGGATCAGCCCCAAATTTAGAACTGTCCACCCTCTCTCCACGGTTATAAGAATCACCTGAGAGCATTGATTGCACAATCATGTTAGTAGTGATACTCAAACTCTTGTGACCAGTGATGATTCAAAATGTTTGTAGTAGCAAAAACTGAAGAGACTGAGATGCAGCAGTTATAACAGACATACAAGATTACTACAAATCTTTAGATTTACCAGAATACTCACTGTCAAAAAAAAAAAAAAAGGAATGTTCCTAATTCACAAGTAAGCAAAGCATCGAATGCATCAGTTTTGGTATACTAAGCTCATGTATAAAAGATAAAAAGTTTTAAGAGCAGCCACTGGTTGCAAAATACTTAAAAGTGAATGACAAAACCAATCACCGTACCGAAATCCTGAATAAACAGAAAAACTCCCTAATGATCTTCTGGTTTATGGTTATGCCAATTAGTCTCTTACAGTAACAAGACCCAAAATATGAATTGGTACATATAGCGAATGACAAAACCAATCACCGTACCGAAATCCTGAATAAACAGAAAAACTCCCTAATGATCTTCTGGTTTATGGTTATGCCAATTAGTCTCTTACAGTAACAAGACCCAAAATATGAATTGGTACATATAGCATATCTATTGTAATGAAGTAACCATTCTTCTTTTTCCCTTCTTGGAACAGATGCAAAGCATGCATTTCTAGATAGGGGACTTCTAAGTTTCGGCTAAAGAATGCCCTAGAATCTAAATAAGAATTAAGTTGAGCAGGCCTGTTAATATCTCAAAGGACATGCATTGCATGGCTTGGTAAAGAGAAATAAATTCCTCCACAGATAGAAGTACTTCACAAAAATGCAAAGCGACTACAGACATGCATTTACTACTAAATCCACACATAAGTTAGGAATTGAAAAATATCAATAGTAATCCTAGACATTGAGTTCAGGTGAATTTCAGATGACATATGGTTGGGTTTAACTTATAAGTAAACAAAAAGATCAAGCATTTTTCTAATGTAAAGATGTCCATAGATGGGGGGACAGCAGGGTTTTCACAAAAGGAAGCAAAGTCTCCAGGCAGCTTATATTAAAGTAAGTCAATCTGTTGAAAAAATGTAGCATCCACAGGCCACAATAACGTCACTTACTGAATGAGAGAAGAAATGCACTTTTGGTTGTGGAGAATAAGGGTTGTTTTTGCTTTCCAGAAAAAATACCAAAGAAAATCTGGAAAAGTTCTGGTTCCAAATGAAATTTGCAACTAGATTAAAAATTTCAACAATCATTTTTTCAATATTAGTTTGGATGTCTTTTCATACTTCACGGATGTTGTCATTCACACAGTCAGTCAAATCCAATCAGCAGAAACTATGTTGTAAGCTAGCCCTAGAGGAGGAGGAAAAGAAGGGCAGGAGGAGAAGAAGGACGTCTACCCAATACTTTCAGACGAAAGCGCTTGTATATGGGACTTGCATGGTCGACCTTGAAGCCCATTTCCTCAAACATTTTCAACTGCATTGACAAGGAAATAATTATAAGTGATGATGGCCTAAAGATATTGGAGACTAATCCTTAGAATCACCATGCAGTCCTGCGAATCATATAGATTTTTAAATTGCCTTGCATCACCTGTTCTAGAAATCCATCATTGGGGCAAACAAACTCACAGCTTTCTTTTAGGGATTCAAGAGCATCTGCAGGAATGCAAAGGCGAAAGAGAAAAAGGAGAAATAAGTCGACAACTAAGACATTGGATATGTTTGATGTTATCAAACAGACAAACCACCAACTTTCGGAGTACAAGTAATAAAGGCAATGGACATATACCAATTTGCCGACCCAAAATGCTTCAAATAAAAAATAGATTTGTTCAAACCTTCTTGAGATAGTTGTTCAGTTCTCATCAAATATGCTGTAATGATAGCTGCACTGCAATGAACACATGCAAAGAAGGGAATAAACAAACTTACGACATGACAATTGAGAGAAATGGAAAAAAAATGTAGGCCTTTAATGGATAATTACTGCCATACATCAGTTGAGAAAAAAAATAACCAGGTAAAAATAAGTTATAAAATTTGCACATGAAAACTCAAATAGCCAGGTTAAACCTTCTTCCCTCCAAATTGCAAATGATATCACTTCTTTCAAAAAGAAAATCATCTCTCCCATTGGCATATACAGAGGCTCAAATGTACATCAAATCCATGTAACCGGAATGAACCAAGCACCGCCACCAAATTCTTCCTCTAAATCGAGAGCTATAGCACAAGAAACAATCTGATTTCTTAATAAACTTATTCTTTGCCTTAACTATACCATCAGGAATTTTTATGTAGATTTTTTTTTTTTTTTTTTTGCCTGTTTTGCACTTTGACGCTAGTAGAAAGCTCCAAAAATGAATATCGGAAAGAAGGTTACTGTTCATACGCTAAGCAGGAGAAATTATTCTAGGTTCTCTCTGTTTTGTTCTATATCAAACTGTCCATATCATAAGATTCAACAGTACTAGCACAGAAACTAGGCAGAAGTTCTATCGAGACTACCACTCAGACATAAGATGCAAAAACAAAAATTAAAAGACAACTGAAAAACATAGAATCTAGTGCCAAAATTAACCCAATTTGCACAATAACACCATGGAAAGCCATCTATGGAAAATGGATATTCAATTGAACAATATATGGACAGAAACAATATTTATATTTACCTTCTTGAAACACCAGCAAAGCAATGAACCAAAACAGACCCCTCTTTTCTACTCTGATCAATGAAATCCAAACACAGGTCCAAATAATCCAACAAATTCTCACTCTCCATATCTCTAATTGGCACTGTCATCCTCACCAGCTTCAAATCCTTTCCCGCGTACTCCAACGAATATAAAAGCTTGTCAGGCAACAAACAACTCTTCAACCCATCAGACCTATCAACATATACCTTCTTAATCTCC
Organism: Jatropha curcas; assembly: GCF_014843425.1. The sequence continues at coordinate 2,452,404 of NW_023590909.1, forward strand.
TTAGCGGGAATAGTAAGACCACTTCGCCATTCAGCAAAAAATGATATTGATGGAGAACTCAAGACTGATAAAATATGAGTGATCTCATCACTGCCTTTTTGGAGAATCTCTGCCGCGTCGCTAATATTGCCGATGAATAGATTCTCCCGGACAAGGTACGGCATCACCACTCACAATCAAAAAGATTGTTTTATATATATCTAAAAATTAAATAATTCCTTTTTCCCCTGCAAATGTAGCAAACAGTTCTTATTTAACCTATTTTTCATAAATCAGAATTCCAGGAAAATTGCTAATGTCGTGATTGGTTGCAAAGAAAATTAAAAGATAAATAAAAGGTAAACAAATCAGAACTATGATCAACCAATAATTCAACTCTTGAGCTCACTTTAAGTTGCTTCAAAAATTGTTCTATGAAGAAGAAGAAGAAGAAATTCGAAGATTATACGAGAAAGCGAAATGAAATGGAATTGAAGGTGAGATAAGTCTGACCTGAAAAGTAAATGGAATATTCCGGCGATTGATTCTGCGTTTGTCTCCGACTCTACCTCTACGTACCTATATTCTGTTCTGTGCTTGCTTTATCTGCTTGTTACAGATTTTATTCCGCGCTTATAATAATAATATATGAAAGGGTAAAATCGGCTTCTTGGCAGAAGGGTCGAATTAGCTGTTAAAACCTGCACGGATGTTTGTTAGTCTGCGATTCATTTGATTTTGTTTTGTATTTCGCTTTAAATTATTTTTATAAAATTTTATTAACAAAAAAAAAAACTATACTTTCTAAATTTTAATTTTATGTAAGTAAAAATTATTAAAAATAATAAAATAATTATCAATAGAATTTAGTTGATCAACAATTGTAATTTTAAATTTTTTATTAAAATTAACTGGTTTCTTTTTTTATTTTTGCCATTCGATATTATATAATAAACTTTTGTATTTTGCACCATCGGCAGCACTTACAATAATTTGAAAATCCGTTAAGGACAGTACAATTTATTACAAAACTCATTCAGAGCATGACAACTCACTGCAAAAGAAATAAATTAAATGTTACAACGTCAAAAATTGAACCTGAAATCAAGAGGTCCAAGAGCATTACCCTTGCTACTAGGCTAAGCATCACTTGCATTAGCTGGATTCAATTTGTTTGGAACCGAGACTTGTGACATCTCTGGTTTGGGGCACAACACCTTAGGCGAATTTCACATCGGCTACGCACAAGGTGGAAATCCTATACATAAAGGGTGGCAATCTTGAACTAGTGTTTAGCTGGATTCAATTTGTTGGGAACCGAGACTTGTGACAATCTCTTGCGGTTTGGGGCACAACACCTTAGGCGGAATTTCCACATCGGCTACGCACCAAGGTGGAAATCCGTCGATATACATAAAGGGTGGCAATCTTGAAAACTAGTGTTGACGCGTTTGGAGCTGGCAGAGCGGAGGTTTCCCTGGCCCAGAAACAAAACCCTGAGGGTTCAGGCCAGGTTTCGGCACCCAAAGCGGACGAAATCACACTAGGGCTGGGCGTGTTACAATTTGTATCAGAGCCAGGTTTGGTCCCCCTCTGGCGGATGTGGGGCAAACCTCACTAGAGACGCTGAGTCCCTAAGGGGTTCCTCTCGCCGGTGGTGGAGCCAAACCTCCAGCGAGGACGCTGAGTCCCTAAGGGGGGTGCTATGTGGACATCTCAGGTTTGGGCGCCAACACCTGGCGAATCCCACATCGGCTACGCACAAGGTGGAAATCCTATACATAAAGGGTCGGTAACCTTGAACTAGTGTTGACGCGTTTTGGGCTATGGCAGAGCGGGAGGTTTCCCTGGCCCAAAGAAAACAAAACCGTTTGGGAGGCGTTAGAGCGGAGGTTTCCCTGGCCCAGAAACAAAACCGTGAGGGTTCAGGCCAGGTTTGACACCCAAAGCGGACAATATCACACTAGGGCTAGGCTGTTACAAGACTAACCTAAAATTCTCTCAATTTTGGTTTGGAATTTACCTGTGACACGGTATCCAATCTCAATATAAAAGGATGTTGAGTAAGAATGTGGTGGATCCATATGTAGTTCTATTGTAATTGAAACTGAATGATACTTATATCAATAATTAAGTTAAATTGAGACTGAATCAGTTATATGGTCTCCTAGATATGGTGGGAAGGAGTTATGGTTAAGAGGGTTCCACGGTTTTTAAGTAGCTAGCTCTAAATATTATTTTTTGATAATATTCAGTAACATAATATTTTAAAAGCGTATTACAGATGATTAACTCTTATAACGTTTAGCTTTTAACGTAGCAATTTTTTTGAAAAGTAAAGTCATTCAAACAATTAAATACGTTACTAAAACAGTTAATAATTACCACAGCAGCTAATTTCATCTACCAGGCCCTAAAATGGGATTATTCGGTAGGGTCAATAATATTGGGGGGGAACTGAATGTTATCTGTTTGGCAAGCTAATTTGAGCAGGATAATTTATACACAAGGCATACAAGAGCTTGAACCCAACAAATCAACCTTAGCCCTAAATGAAAAGCAACCATTTTATTAAAATGGGCCAATCTTTGGCCATAATGGCTTCCAGCAGCCTATTTTCAGAGACATATTGCACCCAATGGCTCCAAGCAAAGCCTTATGAGTCGATTTTGTATTGTTTATTTGGTAGCTCTGCCCAATTTAGTTATATAGATAGCCCATGGGCTATTGCTTATTATATGCTTTTTTTTTTTTTTTTTTTTTTTTTTTTTTTTGCTGTTACTTTTATCATTGCATATTACAGTGTAAGAGATTACAATCATTAATATAGAATTACTCATAATTAAATTTTGGAAAATGAGGGTCTTTGAATAGTGTAATTAACAAAAGTGCCTTTTTTTTTTTTTTTTTTTTTGTGTACTATTATCATTGCATATTACAGTGTAAGAGATACATCATAATATAAATACTATAAATTAAATTTTGAAAATGAGGTCTTTAATAGTGTAATTAACCAAAATCCAGGGATCAAATCGTAGCTACTCCTTTTTTTTTCAACTTTCCCAATCACCAAATATTTCTTTCAAGTTTCCATCAATTTTATAATTTTTTATTCAATTTTCTTTTTTTTTTTTGAAAATATTTTATTCAATTTTCTTAAATCATAATAGCTCTTATCTTATTCATTTATCTTCTTTTTTTTTAGTTTGAGATAATAATTATTTTTTAGTTTTAGATTAATAGGTTTTGCTCTTTTTCATTAAGAAATCAAATTTGATACCTTTTACTTTTCATACCCGTGAAAAGAATGAGAAGGCTAACCAAAAAACAAAAATTTGCAACTTTTATCAACTAACATAAAAAGAAAAAATGAAAAAGAAAAGACTCCCCTTTTAAGGTGAGGAAACTCAAAGCATATAATACATTTATCTTCATACTATACACATAACATTATTGAATAAAGATTTAAATTACACAGTAGGGTAGCAAGTAACGATTCATATTTTAAAGGCAGTAGAAGAACTTTAATCAACGCAACACCTCTTGAGAGGAATTGGTATAGCTTTCAAGGGAATAGATTTCCTTAGTGTTATCCCCATTCTTTCACTCATGTCTATGGCATTAGGTTTAAGCTCATTAGGCAAGACCCAATCGAATGAAAGTAGAAGTGACCCTAACGTGAAGGGCAGTACACGAGAAGCAAGAGGCATAGCAGGGCACATTCTACGACCAGAACCAAAGGGTATAAACTCAAAATTATGACCCCTGTAATCCACCATGTTAGGCTCGAAGAATCTCTCTGGCCTAAACTTTAAGGGATCATTCCATATTTTTGGGTCTCTTCCTATAGCCCAAACATTTACTAGAATTTGGGTTTCTTTAGGGATATGGTAACCCAACATTTTGCATGAGTCCATAGCCTTGTGAGGGACTAGGAAAGGAAGAGGTGGATGAAGCCGTAGTGTTTCCTTAATCACTGCCTTTAAGTAAGGAAGATTCTCAATGTCTTTCTCCTCTAGCTTCTTGCTAGCGCTTATTTTGCTTCTTAGCTCTTCTTGAACTTTCTTTAATGTTTCTGGATTATGTAGTAGCTCTGCCATTGCCCATTCTAAAGTGCTTGTTGTGGTGTCTGTTCCTGCTGTGAACATCTCCTATCAAAGTATAAAATTTTAAGCTTAATTTTACTTTTTATACGTTACTTCTTTTGTTAAGATATTTAAAAGAAATGAAATTGAAAGGAGATAAAAAAAGAATGATAAACTTACGAAGACAATAACATTAATGATTCTAGAGGAAAACCTAGACGGCTCTTCCACACCATCACCACGAAACTCCAAAAGCACATCTAGAAAATCTTTCTTCTTGTCTTCCTTACTGTTTTCTTTCTTTATACTCTCCATTCTTTCCTCAATAAACCCTCCTGCGATTTCAAAAGCCTTTTCCACATGAAACTGTGTATTCCTCCTTATACCTTGTGGGTCAAGCCATCTAAAAAATGGAAAAAAATCTGCTATATTCGGCTTCCCAGCCATCTCCATAACTTTTCCTGCATGGTAAAAGAACGTAGCCCCTGTTTCTGATTTTGGGTCCAATAAATCTTTAGAAAACATTAAATTCCCTATTAGGTTAAAAGCCATCAAGAAAAAGAATCTTCCAACATCAACGGCATTTTTTCCATTTCCACATGCTTCTTCTATAAACTTAATCAACTCATCTATGCATCTACATCGAACAGTACGCATAGCGTCTAGCCGACTGGTTACAAAGAACTCAGTGGTGGCTAGCCGGCGAAGCATACGCCAATGTGGTCCGTATTGTGATGTGATCATGGATCCATCATGTCCATGATTTCCTTTCATCGCCTCATAGATTTTCCTTCCGGCGAGAACCGCATCGTGGTTCTTGAACATTTCACGTGCCATCTTGTCTGATGAAACGACAATGGTGCACATGGAGCCGAGCCAGAGTGTCATGATTGGACCATGGGTGAGAGCCAACTCGGTAAATGACTCGTGTGGAGACCGATGACCGAGTTGAAAGATGTTACCTACCACCGGCCACCGTCTAGGCCCTGGTGGCAATGGCCTTTTCTCCTTTAGGTGACGGCGGCGACGCTGGGTTATCAGTATCACTATTGCCCACGTAATCCATAGCAAACTAGTAAGAGCAGTCAATCCCACCATTTGGTAGTCCATTTTCTTTCTTATTCCTTTCTCTAAACAATTGTTTGGCTTTTATAGGCGGGAAAAACTTACCAACCCCGTCCAGACCCAATGCATTAAATAAATGAATTTCTGTATTTTTATGACCGGATTATTTCTGATTATACATTTAATAAGAAAATGATAAAAATACTTAAAAAAATTTTTTAATTTAATTTACTTGATTTCTAAATAAGGCCATGAATTTGGTGTAAATAAATTTTTTCCTTTATAAGCAAGTTGTTGCTATATAGTTTATTGGAGAATTTCTCGTGCGACCCATTTCATCTCACCATTTTAATATATTAAAAGAAAATCCAAATTAAATATTTATTCATAATTTAAAACCAGCCAAACTTTTAGCGGAACGAAAGAGTTGTCTTCTTTTGCTAGGAATCTCATTACGTTATTATTTTTGGCTAAGTGAAACCTCACTTTTGGTGGGTTCTTGGAAGCTGCAATAAACAACAGAATTATAACGTATATTAATTAATATAATAATATAAAAAAATTCTGCACGATTTCTATTTTTAATTTCTTTTTCTTTTAATTTTAGATATTTATCCATGCATTTGTCAGTTAATAACTACCAAATCCATTTTAGCTTTGTACTTTGGTGTGATTTTATTCGAATCCGATTTGACTGTCTTTCTTGGATTGTTGACTTATTTATTGCATTCACTTTTACCAAAAAAATAATAAGAATATTTATTTTCCTTATAAATTATGCAGAGATTTCTTATCGCAAAGGATGAAACAAAATTTTTAATTTTGATATTTTTATAATTATATACATTTTTTAAATTTTATCAATTAATGTCTTATATTTTATTTTTCATAATAATTATTATCTTCACATAATTACTATTTAAATTCAATTAACATAGTCTTTAAAACTGATAGTATGAGCTCCACGTATGAAAACCCAGTCGCTTCATGTGGAGAAAACACTAATCAGTTTTTATTTGGAAAGGAATATAAAGACCATAATTGTTATGGAAAAGTAAAATATAAATTATCAATTTATAAAATTAAAAAAATCAATTAAAATTATAAAAAGAGTTAGAGTCTAAATTTTTTAAAAAATATTTAGGTAATCACTTATTTGGTACATCCCAATGATCAAGAACTGCCTGACTCTTCTCGAGGGGTTCCATCGCGAAGGAAGAAGAGGAAAAATGAAAAAGAAAAAAAAAAAAAGAAAAAGTAGAAAGATAGCTCTTAAAACACGATGAAATCAAAATTAAAATCAAACTGCTTGTAAACCGTCTCTAGGACGATTTTAAAATTATTAATTTTGGTTCAGTTTTGGTCTGAAATCAAAATTAAATAATTTTCTTAAAATTAATTTTTTAATTTTAATTTTTTCTTTAGTTTTGTGGTAAAATATGAAAAAAAAAATCTAAAATGTTAACAATTAATTATAAAAATTGGACCTTCAATTATTAATACTCCAAATTAATAGAAGGATATTATTTTTAACTCTAAATTCATTATATTAATAATCATATAATAATAATATTTTTTTTTTTTGTTTAGAAATATTCTAAATGATAGAGATCCCACCATTGTCAATTATATATATTGGCTCCAAATACATCAATTTTTGCATGGGGGGACTGTTCGAGCAAAGCCAAATCAAATACACCACATCGGATAGGGATAATTTGTACTTAATCGTACTTGGTCCCCCCATAGCATCGATAAGTTCCATAGTCGTTTAACGTATTATTTGTATGCGTTTTACTTAATTTTTCTTTTATTGTATAAGGTGACTGTACAAATTATTAGAAGTGTAAAACGTATTATTTGTATGCGTTTTACTTAATATTATATGATAAATATTTATTTTATAAAGTTGTGATGGGTGCAATATTTTTTTATTACTCCCATATTAGTGATGATTAATTTATTTCAATCTGATATAGACATAAGAAATTAATATCAATAAGCTATTATATACTCAATGAAATTAATTTAGGCTTTGGATTGGTCCTCTACTGACGGGTTAGTTGCCCCTAAATCATATTTTTTATACTTTTGGTGATTTCAACAATTTTATTAAAAATATATTTTGGTCCCCATTCAATATTTTTGTAATGATGTAGCATATTGTTTTTTTTTAATATTAAATAAATGATTTTTTAGATGAATATTAAATAAATGATTTTGATGGAGGTAACGTGTTGATTTAATATGTAATTTGTATATTAATAATTTAGAATGTGTACAAAATAATTTGTTTTCCATGGACAATTATGCTAAAACTATTAACTTTTTTTCTTTGAAATTAAATAAAAAGTTTTCTTTTTATATTTTGATCGAGTAGTTACTAATTTTGTAACACCCGCCGCCCAGTCCCGAGAGACCCGACGGTGGAAGTCACATTCGGTGCCGGAGGCACCGTCTTAACTTAACATATAAATCATGACTAATTTTCTTAACGAACCGGGCCGCCCAGTCCCGAGAGACGCGACGGTGGGAAGTTCACATTCGGTGCCGGAGGCACCGTCTTACTTTAACATACTAAATCATTGAATTAAGAAGTGATTTTTAGTTACTCGACTGATTAACTGTTATTATAGGGCGGAATTCGAATAAAGTCGAATGTACTTTCTTCCAAACTGACCCTTGACTGCCACAAACCTCGACTCAACACAAAAGCTCTTAACATATCCTCCAAAATCTGAATAACCCGCTTGACTGACCATCTGTTTGAGGGATGAATAAGCTGTCTGAAATTTCAGTCTCTTTAGTACCCAGGGCCTCATGTAGGAACTTTCTTCCAAAAATCTAGAAGTCCAAAATCTAGAAGTAAATCTCGGATCTCTATCTGAAATGATGGATGAAGGAACTCCATGCAATCTCACTATCTCATCTATATAAAGCTCTGCAAACTGCTCCATGGTGAAGTCGGTTCTAACAGGAAGAAAGTGTGCTGACTTAGTTAGTCTGTCAACTATTACCCATATAGCATTTTTCTTTTTAGGAGTTAAAGGCAATCTAGTCACAAAATCCATTGTAACCTTATCCCATTTCCACTCTGGAATCGCAGTAGGGTGTAACAAACCAGAAGGAAACTGGTGCTCTGCTTTAACTTGCTGGCACGTCAACAAACACCTCGAACATAATCTGTGATATCCCTCTTTCATCGCCGGCCACCAATACTGTGATTTCGTCCAACTTTAAATTCCTTCAACAATATTATAACACAACAAAATTCTTATTTTACTCTATAAAAATAATTCTCTAATTTTCTTTAATTAATATACCACCATTTCAAATATTTAATCCATACAAACTATTGCCTCTAATTTCCTTAATTAATATCACATCTTAAGTTACTACTCACTAATTCTCTAAAATTCTCCAAAAATATTCACTACTTACTTTCTACCCATAAAAATCATGCATGCATGCTCCAAAAATGTAAAAACCATGCATGCATGCTCCAAGAATGTGATATAAAATATTAATCATATATAATAATTTTTCCGGACTAAAATAATACCGACTCCCGGACTGATAGTACTATTCACAGACCGATAAACAACTATTTCAACACAGGAAAAATAGGGCGTTACAAATTTCTTGCGGTTGAAAACTGCAATTGTTGTCAACTAGAAAAATCACTTGTCCTAGTTGCCTCCGTTTATTGTATGGACTCACTCGTATACAAAATGGATTAGCCATAATAAAAAATAGATAAAGTGATTTTTTTTTTTTCAAAATATGAGGGAAAAAATTAAAAAATTTATTATTTTATAAATAAATTAGTGTTAGAATCTGCGCGATGCACAGAGTAATATTTAAGAATGCAATAATTTTTTATAACTTTGACACAAACACAACACGAGAATTAAACGGTTGATACGAACACGACATGTTTAACCCGCTTAATATCTTAATACCATAAACAGGTTAAGTGGATCGTGTTAACTGATATACAACTCGTGTAACCCACTTAATATTATAAATAGATTAAGTGGATGTGTTGATCTATATACGACTCACTTAACCTGTTTATAGCATTTTTAACTCTTAACTCCAATCATATTTAAAAATAAAATTTCAGACATAAAATGCATAAATTCTTTAAGATTTATAATTAAAATAAAAAAGTAATATAACAATAAAATTTAAGTAAGTTCTAGTTTGAGTATTTATATATAACACTAAAATTACCTCTTTACTCTTAAATAAACGGATCACTCATATAACCTAAGTGTCGTCTCGCGACATAACATGTTTATATTCGTGTCATAAATGAGTAATTTGTTTATGACACAAATTCATTTAACTTCAACCATAACCCATTTATTTCGAGTGTTAGACAAATCGTGTTCACATGTTAGATGAATCGTGTTTATGTGTCATGACTCACATTGACACCCCTAATATGACCTGCATAAAAAAATGTACATACATTATTAATGTATTTTTCAGTAGTGATATAGTATTGAGAATTTAACTAATTATATTAAAATAAGAAATTAAAGATTTTTTATTTTATGTTCTATGATTTATTATAAATAATTATTTATTTATTTGACATATTAATGTATTATACTTATTTAGTGTATGTTATTATACTTATTTAGTGTAGTAGTATCCTTAAGGCGTGATTGAATCTCCTACTTTTTTTTTAAATTGTCATATCGCATGAGTTCGCTACCACACGTGATGAAATATTTTTTTTAAAATTTTATTTTATATTTTTTATTAATGAATAATAAAAAAATAAGAATAGAGTATTTTTTTTATTAATGAATAATAAAAAAATAAGAATAGAGTATTTTTTTTTTTTCGAAAAAACTCTTGTTATTTATTTTTTTTGGATATAAAAGAAAAATAAAATTAATTTTTCTATCTGAATTGATTCAATTCGAACTGAATTAGTCAATTAAGTTGTTTTGATCGATTTTTATCATGTCAGTATTTGAAGCCCAGCTGATGAATTTCTATAAAAATGAACTGAACCAAAATAACAAATCGTTTCAAATTGAACCTCCTTTGAATAGCTGATCGAACCGAAATGGATAAGTTCGGTGGTTTTGCACCCCCAACTCGTCCCACTCAAACAGGACGTGGACGAGAATTTCAATACCCGCCTAACTGACAGACAGGCCCAATTCATACCATATGGGCTAAATATTTCTGGTCCAACTTATGGGTTCAAACTTCACTCAGAGTGCACTATCGGGCATAGTTACCGAGATTTATCGGTGCCGTGCACGGAGGCCAAACCGACGATTAGAAAGGGGAGTTAACAGCACACTAGTCACTAGACATGGCTGCCGCTGGGAACAAAGGAATGTTGCTGTACAAAATTTACAGGGCGCTGAGCTACGGTCTAACACCGCTATTTCACCTTCACCTAAGGTGGCGCCGTCGCCAAGGACTCGAGCATCCGACTCGATGGCCTGAGAGACTGGGCTGTCCCTCCCTCCCTCGCCCCTCTGGTCCTCTCCTTTGGTTTCACGCTGTCTCCTTAGGTTCGGCAATTCGATTTCTCTTTCGTTCTTTCTCTTTGAAGAATATCAAAAGTTAAGTTTGCATGGTAATTCAAAAAGTTTAATGGTTTATACAGGTGAAGGAATAGCGGCTATACCTGTCATTAAACGGTGCATTCAGTGCCGGCCTGATTTAAGCATCTTGATGACAACTACGACCTTGTCTGCATTGTAAGATATGGCATTCATTTCTTTTTCATTTTCTTTCTTTTTAATGACTAGAATTTGGTTACCTTGTATGAAAGGCTATGACTATAATTGTAATGTCACGGATAATGTAGAATGTGATATAATTTAGAGTGGCTGCACTTTTAGGTGTGATTCCTTAGTGAGAAACATGTTTTTATGGGGAAAAGTTGAGATTAATCTCTTTCTTCTAGTCCTTGTTAATGCACTGAGTTTATTAACAATGACCAACTACTAATCAGGCTATAGCTGAGCATATGATGGAATAAGAATACGCGCATGTATGTATGTTCTTTTATGCTACGGAAAAGAAGTTCATGCTCTGTTTCATTTTTTTGAACATAAGATTGAGGGTTCTTGATCTTTCGTCTTTGTTTAATGTACTTTTCCTTTTATTTCATAGTGAAGTTATAAAGAATCAGCTTCCAAGTGGTGTCTTATATCAGGTACTTATCTGGAGATCTTTTTTACTTGTTCTCAGTAGTAATCATCTAACCCAATTTCCAGATGATTTTTTTTTTTTTTTTTTTTTTTTTTGGGTGGGATTTTTGTTGGGTTGGAACTGTTAGTAACATTAGTACTTTTTTTTTTTTTTTTTTTTTGGGTGGGAATTTTTTGTTGGGTTGGGAACTGTTAGTACATTAGTACTGTTGGATTTTCATATATTAATAAATCATAATTCACCTGTGACATAATGAGTGATGAAGAGGCTTTTTCCCTGCTTGCTCTATCTATGACAGTTCTCACTTATAATAGAAAGGGTCAGCTTAGCTTAAGACATTATTGTAGTCTTGCTGATACCTCCTGGAGAAAGAAAAGGGTATCTCTATCCCTAGCTGAATGTTAGCTATGCTGAATAAGCGGGGATTCTGTTGGATTAAATCTTTCCTTGATTTGGAAAATATTTGACCTAAATATGTTTTGCCTTCTGATTCAAAAATACATTTCTGGTACTATTTTATGTCCAATTTCATTGATATTGACCTTTAATACACATTTTTGTTTTGTTTGTTTTGCTGAAAATATTCATGTTCTCTTATATTGTACTCTAACTTTATTATTGAACCAGTTTTCCCCACTCGATACCCCTGCTGCTATGGAGGCTTTCCTTGGCTACTGGAAGCCAAATGCTATAATGATAATGGAGAGTGAACTATGGCCAAATCTTATCATGAGTTCATCAAGAAAGGGTGTGAGTAATCCCATCGTGTGCGTGCTATTTTGCAAGGGCAATCTTTTGTGCAAAGTAATAACAATAAAAATAATGGCAATAATAAAGGATTGTTCTAATTCTCCATTTGCTCAACCAGCAAAATTTTATTGTCTTGATGGCTGGAAAAGGATTATAATTTCTTGCCTAGTTCTATAAGATCTTTGTTTTGTGTAAGTTGATAGTGGGTATTTTTGCAATTATTTTCTTTTATTGCAATTTTGACAAACACATGCTCATGCATTTGTCTACGTGGTTATATACTCATACATTAAGCTTATATATGTTCACAACCTGCAGATTTCACTAGCTCTGTTAAATGCTCGAGTATCTACGAAATCCTTTAGATTATGGTCACAACCATTGCTTCTTCCACTGATCTCACTTATGCTTTCTAAATTTTCCTTGATCATCCCACTGGTACGTGTGCCATTTTTTAACCTTAGGTATCATTTCTATTACTTCACTTGCTTTTGTGTTGTGTTGCATTGTCATGATCTTTTTGCCCGCTATAGAGTACCATGCAGGCAATTTGCTTCCAGGTTCTGCAGGCCCCACCTTCTATCATTAACTTTTCGGGTGACTTGAAATTTGGTATGCTGTTTAACTCTTCTTGAAAAATTCTCTCTATACCTTTGATGTGTTGAACTGTTGAACCCAAAAGGTGGTCCATAAAACTAGAAATGATATATAATGGACAAAATATTGATCCAAGCTTCCCATATTTTGTAGATCTATCAGTATCATTTTTTCTCCAATTGGTTTCTAAACTCATTTCTTAAAATCTGACTTCCTTATTTTGTGTTCCCCCAAAGTAATCTAAGTTCCTATGTTTTTCTTGAATCACATTTTGGCAGCTGAGACGATAGTCGTTTATCCTATCTAAATTTACAGTTGCTTACTTTCAGCAGTCGAATATGATTTTTCTAATGGAGGGACAGGAAGCATAGAACATCTGGAGAGGCAGCTTGGCTGTAGGAAGGTTTGGATGGCTTCTTCCATACATAAGGGTGAAGAAAAAGGTTAACTGCTGCTATTCTGCAATCGTTACATGTTTTAGTTCAATTCAATCATCTGAATCATTCATGCATCAAAATTTATGTGAATATCTTACTGTGTTATTATATTACATTCTTACTGCATTGATTCTGAAAAGTTTGGTACAATTGCGTAAGCTTTATGTTTAATTTAATGATAATAATATTAAACTACTAGAGTTGGTATTCCTCTTGTAGTTTTTTGCCACTGAGGAGCACTATTTTTTTCATTACCCAAACATTTTTCCTTTTCTTTCTTCTTGTTTTGGCTCAATTTTGTAGTTACATGGGGCTCTTTTAGCCCTTGGATCTCTTCACTCACTAACAAATCATTCGTGCACTACTGAGCAGTTCCAGTTTCTTCACATGTATGAAGATTTTTTCCCCCTTCTTTCTGGTACTTTTATTTGGTTGAAGTACTTACAACTACCACTTGCAGTTATTCTGGCAGTTCATAAAACACTCTTGCAAGCATTCCCTGATCTGATCACTATCATTGTACCTCGTTATCCACCACACGGACAACAGATTGCTCAAGTATGGTTTGTAATTTTGGGTGCAAATTTCTTCCATTTCTAGAATAATTGTAGTTTTGTGCTTTTTATTGTTCTTGTGAGTGTTTAGAGTTTTGCATCTTTGCAATTCTCCTTACCTTTTTCCCTTCACTTGTCATGATTGTGTTACCAATGACCATTGGGGTGACCCAAATGCTGCATCTCTAAATCAGGCTAAGAGCTTTGGTGTTGAGATTGGAATTGCTTCTAAAAAGCACTAAGTTATATATTCTTAAAAAAAAAAGCAATTTGGGAGTGTTATTAGTTGTTTTGAAACTCTTATGATTAGAACATGTGAAATTTACCTTTAAACATAAAATTTAATACCCACTGTCAACATTTTCAACAAAATGGTTTCTCAACAACAATGCCAAAAAGACCCTAAAAAGTTAAGATTGTTGTTGTAGTTAGCTTCAAGCCTTGGTCAATGTTTTCAAGCCAATTATCTCTTAAATGGGGATAATTCCATGCAAATGGTTTAATGTGGAAGGAACATATGTAAACGAGTGGATTAATATAAGTTGGGCTGAGCATTCAAATGAACTGACTGAATTGACCTAACAGAACCGGTTTGATTTGCTTCAGTTTTTAATACATAAAGTTTGGTTCGGTTTTCATAGATAAAACCCAAAAGTTTTCTTCAGTTCATTTTCCTGAAGCTCAAAAATAAGCCTAAAACCGAACAAACCAGTTCGGTCCAGTTTTTGTTTCAGAAGCTCCAGTTTGGTTTGGTTTTCAAACGAATGGACTCTTTGCACACCCCTAGTGATTCAGTTCTAATTCTTAGCAAATTTTAGGACATGCATATAGTGTTTTGTGGCATATTTTGAGCCTTGTAATTTGCCTCGAAAATACTGTGAAAACACAACAAAAAAAAGAGAGAATCCATATCGATCTTTTAATGGGCTAAAAGATTCTTGCTAGCGAATGTGCTGCGGATGTCATTTTGTAATTTTGCATTATAAACTGTTTCAGGGAAATTTAGTTTTCTTTTTTGCACATATTGGATTTGTATGTCTGCAGTTAATGAATCAATGAATCATTGAGTGAATTGACTATTTGCAAGGAGAAGAGAAAGGCTTGCCTTCTTTATGGTCAGGAATATATTGTGATTCTCTAGTGGATAACTTCATCAAACTTGCTGGCTTACATTTAACTTAAACAAATTTCAGGAATTGGAAAAAGAGGGGCAAAATGTAGCTTTGAGGTCTCTGCATCAAAGGATTATGCCAGGAACACACATTTATGTTGTGGATACTTTAGGTCTGAAATTTCCAATTCTTTTCCCTTTTTCTTGCATTCTCTTTTACTTTTGCACTATGGACTATTGATTCTTATCTTTTCTCAACTCATTTGTAGGTGAACTGAGACAATTGTACAGGTTATCTCCTATAGCTGTGATTGGGGGTTCCTTCTTCCCGGGTTTAGCTGGCCACAATATATCAGAAGCTGCAGCAGCTGGCTGTGCAGTTTTGACTGGTGAATGTTTACTCATAGTTCTTGTTTGATTCATAACATCACATCTTAGAGGCTTACTGTTTGGCTATTTTCAGGCCATTATGTTGGGCATTTCTCACACATGTTAAATAGGATGCAACAAATAAATCCTTTATCAGTTATTCAGGTTTGAAAATCCCTTCTTTCACATTTATTCTTGACTATCAAATGAAACATATTAATTGGAAATAGACTCCTTTTAGAATCTGTCTCAAATCATAGAATTATGTCCAAAATATGAACTGATATTTGTGCTTTGGGAGTATGAAAAATAAAAGATGAACAAAACTCCGTGCACCTTATGAATCAAATAACCATAAGGATGAAAAAGAAAAATATGCAGTTTAAAATTATGCTCCCTGTTTTTTTCCTTGTGTAAAGAGATCTGTTATTGGGTAGAAAATTAGTTTATGACAATTGTATTGGCATTGCCAATCATCTTATCAGTCATTCAGTTGAACATTGAGAGGGGGATGAAGGATTGCAGAAAAAAGGGTTTTGAATTCATTGGAAATTATAGTGTCTCTCTCCTTCTCTTTTTCTTTCTTTTTTTATTTTTTTGGACGGGTGGATGGACTAATTTAAATACTTTATTGTCACGGTCCATGCAGGTGTCCAGTACCTTAGAGCTTGAAGAAGCTATTATGGAACTCTTTAGTGATGCCAGAGTTCTAGAAGTACGACGCATGGCTGCAAAACAAGCATTCCATTTTCTGTCCAGAGGCATCATCACCAATGTCTGGAATCTGCTCAATTATCATGTTCTGAGAAAATCTTTGTGTGAAAGTAGATGAAAACTGGCACAGAGACCATAAGGTTTGTATTTGTGTGGAGCGTGAGAGCTTTTCACAAAAAAGCTATGTTGCATGGAAACTTTCTTTGGTTTCCGTTTCCGTGTTTCGGAAAGTTTCAAGCACTGAAATGTTTGGAAACTCCTCGGAAACATTTCGGGGCCATTTCCGTAAATTGGGTAATTTGGAAACACTTTTCCCCTTTCAAAAATACATTTCTATAAATTGAAAACTCTCAGAAACTCATTTCTCTAATTAAAATAAATACATAAATAAATACAAATTCAAAACATGTATTTGTTATGAGCATGGAACTTATAAATGATTTTTTTTCTTTTAATATGATTAAATGTTGATTGAACTTGACTTGTTGTTGAATATATTTAATGGTTTATAATAATTTATTTTTTTATATTTATAAATATAACCCTGTATTTTTCATATATATGCATTTCACCCTGTTTTTGTTTCCTATATTTTTAAAAATATCTTTTTCCCGTTTCCGTCTCCATGCAACGAAGCAAAAATGTGGCATCAAAGTTACCTGAAACCAGCTAGCAAAATGCTTGATAGCCATGCATGCACATGGCAGCTCAAGCTATTTATTGATATCAATGCCAGATGACTAAGATACATATTTGCCGTGAAAAAGTGATTATAACAACAATGATAGCAAGCTTCTTGCTAAATTGAATGTTTCCCTGAAAGACGGTTCAGCTTCAGGGAGTTGTACAATGGTTTGAAGATGTACTGTGTGCAGTTGGTGTCTGTTAAATTTTATTTATTTTTGAACTAACTAGTATTTTGTACTTACTCATATGCAATCTGCAACATGATTAATTGCCAGACAAATGCTGAAGCTGGTGGAAATCCTTTATCTACTGCATTGTTGCTGCAGGAAAATGACTAACTCTTTACTTTTTTTGCCTAATGCTAAGTTACTGTGGCTTTGAAGACAGACAACATGGGCTTCTGTCGTTACTTCTTGC
Organism: Jatropha curcas; assembly: GCF_014843425.1. Next base: position 2,469,361 of record NW_023590909.1, read on the forward strand.
ACAACTACCCCAGCAGTTGATCTAGCGTGTAGATCCTCTTGCATATCCTTGAAGAAGAGGAGTTGAATCCTTACAGAAGCAAGAGAACTGACTCACATCTGCATCACCTCTAAGTGTATGGAGTATTCCTTGAAAGAGAAACTCATCGCATGGTATAGCCAGAGGGCCATCTTTGTTACGACCATGATCTTCATATGCTTGGTCTAGCAGCTGCCTGAAAATTGGGTGGTTTAAATAATCTGCTCTCATGACAAACCTTTTTCTAGCTTCCCCAACCACAACGGGTAAGTGGCCAGGAGGCACATCAAGGGGCAGTTTCTTCTCACCTCCTCCAGCTAATTTCCTCCATATTTTAGTCATTCTTTTCAGCTTTATGCTGTTGCAGATTTCACATATATAATGCTCTATAGGATGGGCCATGAAGTGATGTTTCAAGTGGTCTTCTCAAGGATTTGGGTGTTTACTGGCTTAAGAGTGGTTTCTATTTATCAATCAGGAGCTGAGATCTTTTCAGTTACTTTCTCTACAATGAATGATTTTACACGTCATGTTCACCAACATGGTATTGCAAGTTTTATATTTTCCAGGTAATGGTCATGAATTTGAATGTGATCTATTGTTCAAGGTTGTCGCTTAGTCTTTCATTGCATTAGTCATAGTTCATCCTTGAGAAAAGGGAAAATGAAGAAGGCAGTTTAGTCACATGCCTTAAGTTCTTCACACACATGTTTCTGCGAACTTTTCTAACATGCAAATGGTGTTAAACTGTGCCTGAATTATGACTATTTAGAGAGCTCGCATTCGAGCATGTTTTGCATATGTGAACTCTAAACAGTTCAAAAATGGATGGACACTGCTTTCAGAGAAGCATCTAAAGGGGTGCTTTTCTGAATTATTTCCAAAAGCTATGGCAAACAGACAAGTTGATTCGTACCATAGAAAATTATACACGTCATATATTAAACATAGTGAGTCAAAATGGGCTGTGATCTGCTGCCTTTTGATTTTAATCTGTTGGCTAAGCCTGGCCCTTTAGCAGGGGGACTCCCCTTATAGATCACTACTTAATTGGCTTTTGATGTGAGAGTAGGCACATGGTTTTTGCCTTGCTTTCCTTGTGAAGCATTCAGACTCAAAAACATTGAATTTAAATTGAAAGTTTAAGAATAAGAGAAGTTGTAGTGCAGTAAGACTTGTGATAAGTTTGTTATAGTTGTCAATATTCGTTTGCATTTTTCCATTAAATGTCTAGTAGAAATCAATAAAATTACTGAATTAGACATTTGGATAAAAGATCTGTATGACACTAGCAATCTTGTTCATCTCTTGGATATAATACATTTCCTTGCTTACAATCTCATTGACGGTTAGGCAAATTTCTCAACCGCTATGGTAACATTGAGAACGGTGATTAGAGAATTGGCTACTGGGTCCTTGCACTAGCAATTTACATTTCCTTTGGTTGCTCTTTTCTGAGTTCTCTGTACAGACGATGAACATGTAAGTGGTTATATCTGCCAGATGTGTTTCCTTCGTTAGTTTGTTCTATAAACAATTCATATTTAGGCAATAAATGGGTAATCTGAAAGCGATCCATCATACTTGGAACTAGTTGAAAAGGACTAGATTTGTGCACATTTTGGCATTCTCATTTGTCTGTACCGGAAAATTGTACATATGTATGAACAGCATTGGCAATGTTTGCCTAGAATGCTTGGTTGATTCTTTCCAGTCTAATGTATTTACTAGAACGTGGAGTTGTTGGGTGTTCCTGAAGAAAATTCATACGAGAAGTAGTTATTCTCTTCTCAACGTCAAGTGTTTAAGCATGTTAGTGTACAGTTCTCCGCAAAGAACGGTAGAGGAGGATGCTTGGAATGAGGGAGTCAAGTTTTGAATAAACAAAAATGTCTTTTGGGCCTTTTCGGCAAAAATTAGTTGATCTGATAATATATTGTTTTAGTAATATTTAACTATTTGAACAGATCTTAATTATTTGAGTAATTTTTCATAAAACGTTAAAAGCTAAATGCTAATTGTTATAGGGTTAATTTTTTATAAAACGCACTTCTAACAGTTATTTGAAATATTATGTTACCAAATATTATAAAAAGTGTGTAAAAAAGTTGTTGAATACCGTCTTTAATTTCATGAATATTATTTCTCAATTTTTAAATTTCAATCAAATGATAGAATGTAAAATTTTATGGATTATTTTTTAAATAATGATAAATTTTAATTCATTTAATTTTTACTTTAAAAATACTTTTCAATTTTATTAGTTTTGTTTTTCAGAATAAAAAGTTTCATGGATTTTTCAATCCATCAACTCAAATAATCTCCAAGCCTTGAATGGAATAATGTCTCAGGGAGCATTTTAGAAGGTTAGAGAATGAGGATTTTTGATTGATCAAATTGAAAATTCATTCGTGGAATTATTTGCAAATTCTATCAAATTTCATTTAATTATATTCAATTTAATAGAATTTAATTAATAGTCATTTTTCTTTTATTTCAAATACAAAAATTTAGATTCTTTTAGATGAATTCTACAAAATTTAATGAAATTTATTTATTGAACAACATTTTTCATTGTTTTTAACAAATGGGTAATCAGTGTAGCTAATTTATATCTAGCCTTTTTGTCCAAATGGTGGACAAAATAAAAAAGAACCAGTTGAAAGTTGTGTGGAAGAAAATTTAGAACACGAATCCCGCCACCAATCTCTCTCTTCTCTTCTCTTTTCCCTTTTTCTTTTTCTTTTTCTTTTTCTTTCTTTTTCTTTTTCTTTTGCATGTTTGGTATTGAAAAGCAAAGAAAGAAGTCAATTTTGATTTTAACCTAAAAAGCTGTGGCTTTTCCTTCACTTTGAGAGACAAACATCACCCTCTGAATTTGCAGATGTACCATTCCACCTCAATCATGCTCCCACCATCTTTACCGGGACCTATATAGAAAATCTAATTAATGGAAGTAATATATATATATATATATATAAAATAGCAAAGAAGAAGAAGTCAATTCTTGATTTTAAACCTAAAAAAAGCTGTGGCTTTTTTCTTTCACTTTGAGAGACAAAACATCACCTCTTGAATTTGCAGATGTACCATCCACCCTTCCAATCATGGCCTCCCCACGCATCCTTTACCGGGACCTAATATAGAAAATCTAATTAATGGAAGTAATATTATATATATATATATATATAAAATTAAAAAATCTCTAGTTATGTAAATGATTAATTGACAATTTAACAGTCATAACTAATTACATATTGTTCAATAATGTTTTTACCAATGTATGAACAAGTCAAAATGGTTAAAATGCCAATGTGCCATGAACAAGGTTGAAGTATTATAAATAAATAAATGTTATGTCAAGGGGACAAATTCATTTAATGATTATTGGACACAACAAAACTTTGCTTCCTTATCACTTAAAGTTGCAAGCTTTTTTTCTTCCATGAAAATGGAGAGGAAGGGACCAACAAGTGTCAAATCAAATTATTTAAATTTGCCCTCTCAGCACCATAGCTATATCCATTCCTTAAAAATAAATAAATTCTATTTACATTTAATTTAGTTTTTATTTTTAGATAAATTTGACTTATTTTGTATAGATAAATTAAAAATTGAAAATCAAAATTATCTACAATTATAAATATGGCATGAGCTTTCAAGAAATACAGAAGCTCTTGTAGTTCTTGATTCTGTTTCTTAGAAGTAGTACATATTTTCTTTTTTTTTAAAAAAAAAAAAAGAAAAGGGTTGATTTACCAAAAAAAAAAAAAAAAAAATTTACCAAAAAAAAAAACAAAAAGAAAGAAAAGGGTTGGAAAAAGCTATTTAAAGACATGCGTAAGAGCATCTAAATTCTCAAAAAAAAAAAAAAAAAGAAAGAAAAGGGTTGGAAAAAGCTATTTAAAGAGCATGCGTAGAGCATCTAAAATTCATTGTTGCCCCGACAATAATGTCTAATAGACAGTCCAAAAGTGAAAACTTCAAATCTTTATACGAAATGTTTCAACTTTGAACTTCAATGGCTAAGGTAGAAAATATTATTAATATTTTCATGCATAGAAAAAAATATAAATGTTCTATAACTTATTTGAATTAATAATTACTATTTACTTCAATGGGAATTGTAAAATAGGCATGGTAAAAATTGAGATTATGATGGCATGTCTTTATTCCACAGTTTTTTGGCTTTTTTTTTTAATCAAAATAAATAAAATATTTAAATTTCAATACTCAAAACCATCAATTCAAACCAACTCTAAAATAATTAAAAATTAGAGTTTTATGTTATAATTTTCCAATGAGAGGGATTTGAACATTTTTGAAAGGCAGAAATAACATATACAATTCAATTCAATTAAATCAACACTAAAACTATATTTCAAAATTTATTAACAACTCAAAAATATAATTAAAAAAAATACAATGCACCTCAAAATAATCTAAGGGCGCATTTTAACTTTTTTTCAAAATAATAAAAGAGAAAGTATATTAGATTAGAGTTTTGCTAAATGGCGTACACAACCGTGTGCATTCACAATATCATTCATGACATGACATGACATCAGCAATACTAGAACGGCTAAAAAATTTTCAAAGAGTATAAAAGTCTTCACATCGCCGTGGATACATGTTATGCTAAAAATATTTTTCGATTAAATTATTAGTTGGGTTTTTCGTTTTTAGGTACAATTATATGAGAAAGTGTTGTAGGTCTAAAAATTTTAAGTTTGGATGGGTTAGATGGAGTATGTAGTTTTGGCCAACCAATTCAAAATGGAAAACCTCCAACAGTATAGTGGTCCATATGAAAAGTCACAAAGTACCAAAATACACTTTTAATAACAATGCTCCAAAAACAACAAAAATGTACAACAAACCACATTGAATTGCAATTGGACATTGTTCTACTAATTACCTACATAAATGACAAAACCAAAAGTCATAAACAAGAGACTTAAGAGAAGCTAAAATGGTGAAAAGAATGCATGCAATGATTAATTAAGAAGCTCTAAAATAGAAAATGTAGGGAATATAATAATAATAATAATAATAATAATAACCCATATGCAAAAGTTTTAAAAGTAATGAAATTTACTCATTCTATATGGTAGGAGTGGAAAACATCAATCATTGAACCAACCATCTATAATTTCAACTTTAATCATATAAAATTCTTAAATATGTAATAATTAAATCTCCCCCACTTCTTTCCCTTTAATCATAACCCATCATCAACATTAATTAATAATTTATAAATAAATAATATATTCTCTCTTCCCTCTCTTTATATTTAAACTTTTGTAGTATTTTCTCTATCCCTTTAGAAATGGAAGAAGGAGAGACAAAATAGAAGAATTCAAAGAATCCAAAAACTCTCTTCTTTCTATATTTTTAAAACACTCTCTTTGCTCTTTCTCTTCCCGCCTAACAACAACAACAATGAAGGGAAACTTTTCTCCCCTCTTCTTCTCTGCTATACTCTCTCTATTTCTTTCTCTTTCTATTTCTGTTGCTCTATCAAATGACACAAATGCACTCACTCTCTTCCGCCTTCAAACCGATACTCATGGTAACCTCCTCTCCAACTGGACCGGCGGGAATGCCTGTGGTTCTGTTTCTTGGGTTGGCGTTAAGTGCTCCGCCGGCGGTCGTGTTGTTTCTCTTTCTCTTCCTTCTTTTTCGCTACGTGGACCTATTACTTCCCTTTCTCTTCTTGATCAGCTTCGCGTCCTTGACCTCCATGATAACCGTCTCAACGGTACCGTTTTACCTCTCACAAACTGTACCAATCTCAAGCTTCTTTACCTCGCTGGCAATGACATCTCCGGTGAGATCCCACCAGAAATTTCCACTCTCAAGCGGCTTCTCCGCTTAGACCTATCGGACAACAACATTCGAGGCAAAATTCCCAGTGGTTTAACGAACTTAACCAAGCTACTGACACTCCGGTTGCAAAACAATGAACTCTCCGGCAAAATCCCTGATCTCTCTAAGTCACTTCCTTATTTAAAAGAATTGAACTTATCGAATAACGAACTGTACGGACGGTTACCAGATAATCTATTGAAGAAATTTAATGACCGGAGCTTTTCCGGCAACGAAGGGATATGCGGATCAAGTCCATTACCGGCGTGTTCCTTCACAGGAGATATACCGGCTGACACGACAGCTCAAACGGTGCCGTCTAATCCAAGCTCAATGCCTCAAACGCCACTTCTCACTAAAACCAAATCTGAATCACATAAAGGGCTAACTCCTGGCGCTATAGTGGCCATAGTGATAGCCAATTGTGTAGCAATTTTGGTGGTGATGTCATTTCTGGTTGCATATTATTGCGGTAGAGACAGAAACGGAACCTCTAAAGTGGGCAGTGACAGTGGAAAGAGAAGAAAGAGTGGAAGCAGTTATGGAAGTGAAAAGAGAGTGTATGTAAATGGAGGTGCTGATAGTGATGGGACAAATGCTACTGATAGAAGTAGACTTGTATTCTTTGATAGGAGACAACAATTTGAGCTAGAAGACTTGCTGCGAGCTTCGGCAGAGATGCTTGGGAAAGGAAGCTTAGGGACTGTATATAAGGCTGTGCTTGACGATGGATGTACAGTAGCTGTTAAGAGGTTAAAAGACGCAAACCCTTGTGCAAGAAAAGAGTTTGAGCAATATATGGATGTTATTGGAAAGGTTAAACATCCAAATATTGTGAGATTCAGAGCTTATTACTATGCTAAAGAAGAGAAGCTTCTTGTTTATGATTATCTTCCTAATGGAAGTCTACATTCACTTCTTCATGGTAATTACAATGTTTAATGATTCTTCTTTTCTGCTAATTAAGTTCTAGATTGATGTTCTTAATTATTGTTTGTTTGATTAGGGAATAGGGGTCCAGGGAGAATTCCCCTAGATTGGACTACAAGAATCAGCTTGGTTCTAGGAGCTGCGAGAGGGTTGGCTAAGGTCCATGAGGAATACAGTGCAGCAAAAATCCCTCATGGAAATGTGAAATCATGCAATGTGCTTCTTGACAAGAATGGTGTAGCTTGCATTTCTGATTTTGGGTTGTCACTTCTTTTGAACCCAGTTCATGCAATAGCTAGAATGGGAGGATACAAAGCACCAGAGCAGGCAGAAATTAAAAGACTTTCACAAAAGGCAGATGTGTACAGTTTCGGTGTCTTGTTATTAGAAGTTCTTACCGGAAGAGCTCCATCACAGTACCCTTCTCCAACGTGTCCAAGAATGGAGGAAGAGCAGGCAGTGGATCTTCCTAAGTGGGTTAGATCAGTTGTTAAAGAAGAATGGACAGCAGAAGTGTTCGATCAAGAACTCCTGAGGTATAAAAACATTGAAGAAGAACTTGTGTCAATGCTTCACGTAGGGTTAGCCTGTGTAGTTCCATTGCCTGAAAAGAGGCCTACAATGACACAAGTGGTGAAGATGATTGAGGATATTAGGGTTGAGCAGTCACCTCTGGGAGAAGAATACGATGAATCTCGTAATTCGCTTTCACCTTCGCTTGCCACCACCGAAGATGGTTTAGCTGGGTATTGAAGTTTCATTGTCTATATAGAGCTTGCCTGTGAGGATTTGGTGGTTGTATCCTCATCTTCTTCATTTATGCATTATCTCAGTACTGCTACCTCCTGTTCCAAAAAGATGTATTGAGTTTCTTTATAAGATTTTTTTAAGCATTAAGGCCTTTCTCTCGTTGCAGGTGTGAAGATTTGATAATCTCCTTCACCTGTCAACAAGTTTAGATCTTTCTAGCATTTTCATCAAGTGTATTGTAGTTTTGCATTTTGAACTAGTTATTTTAGTTCTTTCAGAGAAAGTTTTATGTAGTATTTTAGCAGCTTTTCTTGCACAGTTGCATATGATATCCAGTACATTGGCTTGAAATCGATATAAAGGAGTTGGTTTCTATTTTTCTGCAACATCTAAATGGGACTCGAGTAAAACAAACCCAGAAAAAGGTTATAGAGAAACAAAACTGGAACTGGAAAATACAGTAGACTCAAGAAATTTTAACTACTTACACTTCCAAGTATTGCAATATGTTCTCCCAAACCAACCTGCAA